>JANCMA020021946.1:0-17047 GCA_024336925.2 Zoanthus solanderi
CTTATAAATAACCATGCAATTGTAATTAGCTTCACTTAAAACTGAAGATGGCTTTATGAAAGTCGAAACATGTCTTTAAAATTCAAAAGTGTTGTGTTGTTTTTAAAACTGATTTGTTCCCTTGTGCTCCTACGCTCATATGGAAATATAATGAGTTCTTTGAATACTTGAGGAGATTTATCATATTAAGTATTTCTAGTTATTTTAAATAAATTTTATTGCCAACAAACCAGCTGAGCCAAGAGGCAAGGCTGGTGAGGTAGAAATTCATAGAGCCAGATTTTTGCTGGGTCCAAGTACAAGCTCCAGGAATAAAAACTTGTGGTTTCAGTGTAACTTGTGGTAACAAAAGCCATTTTTCAAGAGCCCAATTATAGCTGAAGTGAATCGATTCATCAGTTATTTCTGTATAGCATAACTTGTGTTAGCAAAAGCCATTCATCTGAGCATAAAAAAGGCTAATCATAGAAGAGAATCTATGCATCTCGATTTCAACGTATTTTGAGTCAACAATTGCCATGTCACAAAACAAAGGCTTCAGAAAAAGAATTCTATATACAGTACTGTCCAGAAGTGTTTTAATGTCGGCCCATGGGAGGGTGTTTTTCCCTCGAGTCTTATCCTGTTGCTAAAAACCGTCCCTTACTTACTTGAGGGTCAAAATCAATAATGTGTTCATGTAGTCCCATAAGACTTAGTTTGCTTACACTATCTCCAAAGGCAGTATGTTTTTAGTTTATTTGCCATAATGTGCTAAAACTATTTTGTTTGATTATCAATCAAAGTTTATTTGCTGTGATGAGCTGAAAATATTTTACTTTGATCATCAGTTGAATTTTGTTTGTCATGATACACTGAAAATGTTTTACTTTGATCATCTATCAAAGTTCATTTGTCATGATGCACTGAAAAATATTAATGTTTTACTTTGATCATCTATCAAGTTTGTTTGCTGTGATGTGCTGAAAATATTTTTACTTTAATCATCAATTGAAGTTTATTTACAATGATGCACTGAAAATGTTTTACTTTGATCATCAATTGAAGTTTTACTGAGCATAAAGTATAATTATATCGAAAGTTATAAGTTTTTAAAGCTTTTAGTTTTAAATGTGCCCACTTATAAAGTTATGCATATTCAACAACAAGTTACAGTGAACAGAAAATGTTTTTAAACATCATTTCTATTAGTAAATCAGAAACAGTTCATTTCCAGAAGTATTTTCTTTGAACTTAATAAATTAAAATTTTTTAAGTTATGAATTGTTTGTTTCTGATTTACTAGTAGAAATGATGTTTGATTGTAGTCTAAATATATCCAAAGTCAAAAACTCATAAAGCTTTTAACTTTTAAAACACATGGGGACAGAGTCATGAGCATTTTTTATTACATCAGTTATTTATCACAGACACACTACACCTTTTACCAAAGGCATTTTATCTGACTAGTGTCAAAACTGATGAAGATTGCCTTAAAAGAGAAATACTTAAATTGGAAAAAAAAGATGTAATAAGAAAATAATTCTTAATTTCTTTGAAAAATTTTAACGTTCAAATGATTTCATCATTATCATCAATCCAGTTTTGATCCAGTTTTATCCCCGTAATTGAGTGTGGCCGGATTTACCCCACTCTGCCAGCAATCTCTCTCGCTCCCACTCTCCATATCGCTCGAATCTTTGCATCCTTCTTCTTCAAACCAACACTCTTACTCTCCTTCTCCACATGTGATCTCCATGTCTTCCTCGGTCGTCCTCACTTCCTCTTTCCCTTCACGTCAAACTCCAATGCCTTCCTCAAAACATGGTCAATCATCCCTCCTTAACACATGCCCGTACCATCTCACTCCATTCGCCTTTGCCAGCTGAACCACTGTTTCCTTCAATCCCAACATCTCCATTAGGTCTTCTGTCCTCCTTCTCTCCATCAGTTTCGTACCACACATTGCTCTCACCATCGCTCTCTCAGTTCTTCTCAAAATTGCCATCTCATTAAAAATGTAGTTATCAGTGATAAAAGTTTGTGACAGATGATTATGTATGCAATCAGAATATGCAATCAGAATTTGCTAAATGGGGTGAAAAGTTTAAATGATTGCTCATTGTTTGCTCAGAGGCAAATTGTAGCATGCAGCAAGAAGTTTGATAGTGAAAACTTTGCAGTTCTATGTTTTTGTGATTGAGAAACAGTGTCAGTGACCTGATCTTTGCATAGATTGCCAATATGGTATTTACCCAAGTATAATAAGCACTTTTCCATAAAATTCCTGTTCAAGTTCACAGATTCTGTTGTTTGATGAGCACAACTTGTTGGCCGGGGGAAGAAGAAAAAGCCTGCTCAATAGTAATGCATTTGAGGCATATGTGACTGATCCTGTGAAAGTTTTGTTCAGACATGAAAACACTGACCTGCAGAAAAGAGCTTATTCCTGGCAGTTTAATTTCAATTCTAGAATATTTGATTTACTTTACAACTCTGTTGAGAGTTGTGATATTTGATTTACTTTACAACTCTGTTGAGAGTTGTGAACACTGATGAACTTGATGTTTCCTTCATTAAAGAATTATTTGCATCAGTTTTAGTTACTTTTACTTTTAAGTTTTCACAAGTGTTAGCAAATAGTTTAATAAGGCAATGATAATGGTCATAATTAATTACTTGTGTGTGTTGATATTAATGTAAATGTAAAATTCCGAGCTCTAGTATAGTTGTGGGCGAGCACAGTTGTAAGATCTCTGCTTTCTGAGCAAAAGGTCCCCAATTCGATCCCGGCTCTGCCAAGATTTGAATATTTGTGTGACCTTCTTTCCACCTAGGCTAACTCAGCTTTCCATCCGTCCAGGGTAGGTAAATAAGTACTAGCATCTGCTGGGAACTTAACCTGCGATGAATTAGTGTCCCATCCAGGGGGAGTCAAAGATTCTCTCCTGCCTAACACAACAGAAACTAGAAATGAGTGTCGCCTCCATGGGCCACGTGACTCCTAAAAGATTGAGCTTTTTTTTTAGCTATTATAGTTATAACTTAGTCAAGAAATAATTTAGAAAGAAAAAGACGCTCTTGGAGCGTATACTTGTGCCAGCAGGTGGATAAAATGTGAAAGCTTTACCGGCATACAGGGTTCAAAATATGTAGGTCTACATAACCAACTCTTAACCTTTTGCTCTCAGCAGCAAATCAAAACGTGTTGTCTAGCAGCCGCTGTTCAGTATATCAAGTATTATATCAAATAGCTGAATATAGCCGCTGTTCAGTATATCAAGTATTACATCAAGTGGCTGAAGACCTCAACACAAATAAAAAAAACACGGGGCAAACCTAAACTTGTGCCGTGCTTCGCTGCTGGCACAAGTAACAAGAATGCACATATACAGGGGTAAATACAGTGTACAGTAAAATCAGCAAATAAAATTTTGTTACATTTAAATGATTAATGAACCTTAAAAGCTGTCCACCTAAGCTGATAGTAGGGAATAACTAAAATCATTCAGCTTCTAAAGACAATATGAAACAAGTAGCAAGCTACTTGTTTGTTAATGCAGAGCATTTTTAATATTTGTTTTTTTCTCGTTCAGTTCATGATCAGGTTAACAGGTTTGAGATTAATTTTTGTGTTGTTATCTGTTTTGTTATTTTACAGCTGAAGTTAACCCACCAAGGAAGACAACTAAGACATCTCCCCGCATGAGTAGGGCAGTAATTGTGGGTGTCTGTGCTGGAGTGGCAATTTTATTGTGTCTTTCTATTGGTGCATTAATACTCTGTAGGTATAATACGAGACAGAAAAAACTACATATGGAGTTTAAAGAAAATAGTGATTTGGAAACTAGATCAAAGAAAAAAGGTCGACTAAATGTGGTTAATATGATGAGCAGTAAAGAAAAAGATGAACTTCCTATGCCACCAGATTCACCTCCCATATATTCTCCAAAGAGGCGACATCTTGATAAAGGACATTTTCCAACTTTGGTTTACTCACCTCCCAGAAAAGTGTTTTCTAAACCAAGCACCAAGCATCGTCAGCGCTTAGGTTCAACTTCAAGCATTTGTTCAACTGCACCTCTTATGGATATTGTCGAAGAAAATGAATCTGAAAGTATAGCTGGTAAAGTCAATAGAAAAGAAAAGGCTGAAAATAAAGAACATTTAGGGTGTGAAAACATATCCTGTGAAGATGCAAATTTAGGGAGCTGTTCAACTGGTGGTCAAAGTTTACTTCATAGCAGTGTTGAGCAAAGCTGTTTATCTTTGGAGGAAAACAGTAAGTATATTGTTTTCCAGGGTTCGAAACTTGTTTGATGTCATGTTGATCATTAATTTTTTGATGTGTAGGCATGGGTGGTGCAGTTGGTAAGATTTCTCCCTTTTAGCAACAAATATACGGGTTTGATACTCGATCTGCTGTGCTGAGATTTTAACATTTTAAGATCTTTTTTTGTGCCTCAACTGATTCAGTTTTCCATCCTTGTGAAGTCAGTGAATAGCATAGCAGTGTTTACTGGGAGCTACTGTACAGTAACCGGTTAAATGGGTTAGTGTCATGGGAAGTCAAGACTCTCATCTGCATACCATGGCTCCATGACCACCTGCTTGTAAAGAATTTAGCAGCATTTATTTTTGTAATATCCAAAAGCTAGTTCTACTGCTGCATTTTTTTTTTGCTCAAAATTTAAAAGTTTACACTAATAGTATTGTTGGACTAAGAACGTTTCTGGCACATCTTTCTAATTCTTGTACTTATTCTTGGTTTTCACACAATCCCAAGAGACACAAAAGATAATAGACATAGTGGCCATGTTGGTGTCCCAAACAAAAGAAAATTACTAATCAAAATTCTTTTGTTAAGAGTACACCAAGATGGCTGCCATGAAGTCAGGTGAAAACTGGAAATTTTCCAGAGTGCAGATTTAAGAAAGTTTTCAGATTATCGATTTGGATATATTTTCCTGAATCTGAGTTTTTTGGGGATTTTAAAAAGTGCTAGTTGGCTGGTAAAATGTGTTTTTGAGACACTTTTACTTGCCCACAGTCAAAGTAGCCAGTAAAAGCTGGCTAATCAATGTTAATTTCTCACCCTTATTTCTTTCATCTTTATCTACCCAAATGTCTAAGTTACATAAACAACTTTGAACTTGGTTTAAAGTGTCTATTATGGCCAAAATGTTTCTTTTTTTCAGTTTTTGTATCTCTAGAATGCATAGAAGAGTATTTTTAAAAATTTTTTGATTCTGTCACATTTTTTCCACAAAGTTGACCTTTAAAGTTCCCGTGCTGGCCACGCCTAACAAAGATGACCGAGAGTTGCTAAGTCTGGGTCCAGAACAGGCCGTGACGTCACTTCAGGTATCTTCTTCTCTTCCCACCAGTTTATTTCAATGTTTCATTTAATTTCCATACAAACTCGATCTTTTTCCAGATGATTAACTTTAAAGCTCAGTTTTGTGGTGAAAATGTGACGGAATCAAAATTTTGTTTTAAAAGTATCCTTCCGTGCATTCTAGAGACACTTTAAACTCCAAAAAATCAGACGACACACAGTTTAATTTCTGGGAGTAAATAATCTCTTGTTGCTGTGTTCTGATGTTTTTTTTTTGTCTTACTCAATCACATAACTAGATGTCAGATGTTGAGTATAAAACTAATGTGACAATTTCCTGACCACTATTAGGCAGTGATTGAATGCATGTTAGCCCTGACAACATCATCATCAATGCAATTTTGATCTGGCTTTATATCCCCGTAAACGGTGATGGCTGGATTCACCCCATTCTAACGGCAATCCCTCCAACTCCCACTCTCCATCTCGCACAATTCATGGCATCCTCCTCCAAACCAACACTCTTGCTCTCTTTCTCCACTTGCGTCTTCCACATCTTTGTTGGTCGTCCTCGCTTCCTCTTGCCTTTAACTTCAAACCACTCTCAACATGTATGTGCAAACTGGAAGCTAGTAGCTACATTTTGATGGCCATAAAAAGTTTTGAATGCAAAACAGTTTCTCACTTTTAATTTTACATTTGATTTAAAAAATGTCAAAATAAAAATAGTTTATACGCAACAAAAAACGTCACTTCTTAGGGCTAAATTTTAAGGAAAATTTCTTGTTGTACATGGGGCAACCAAGAATTATTTTTCAGTCGTCCCTCAAAGTTGAAATCGTAGAAAAAATGAGCGCAATCATGTTAAAAAACCATTTAAATATATCAAAAAATAATTATTTGACATGTTGAAAGCAGTCTAGGCAGTTCATCTCCTTAGCTGTAAAAAGGCAGACAAAATCTGCATGCACCTGCGTGTTGCGTTTTAAGTCACTTTAAGTCTCGCACGCCATTGCACGCCTCGGTCTGCCAAGGTGAGTGAATGATTGCACACCTACTGATTTTTTCACTGACAGGCCTGAACATGCCCAACATCTCTCCTCAACACATGCTCGTACCATCTCACTCCGCTCGCCTTTGCCATCTGAACCACATTTTTGTTTAATATATTATACTGTAAATACTCTGCAACCTGTGTAAACTCCTCACCTACTTGACTGCTTAAGACTGCTTAATGTAGTTCTGCTTAACACAGGTTTCACAATAATTTATAAATCTATTTTTAGTTCTACCACACAGTACTACTGTCATTGAAGTAAAAATTCTTTAGAGTTATTAAAAACTTTAATCCAGCATCGCAATATTGGAAGTAATTTACCAAGTTCCTTACTGGTCAACCCTAATCTTTTTAGGTCCATAGTTTGTGTCTTTTCTTAAAATCTTTCACTTTCGTTTGATAACTAGCAGTTTCCTTACTGGCAAACTGAATTCATCTTAAGCCGATATTTTTTGTGTTGCCTTAAACTCTTTCATTCTCTTTTTTCCAACCTTTGATACTTACCAATTTCCTTACTGGTCTTCATTTTAGGTCCATATTTTGTGTGCTCTCTTAACTCTTTCACTTCGGTTTTTCCAACCTTTCATATTTTGTGTGTTCTCCTAACTTTATCACTCCAGTTTTTCCAACCTTTGATACTTACCTGTTTCTTTGTAAACTGGCAACCCCATTCATTTTAAGTTCATATTCTTTGTTACTTCGGGTTTTCCAACCTTCGATATTTTCCAGTTTCCTTACTGGCCAATCCCATTCATTTTATTTTTGGTCAAAACATTTTCCCGGGAGTAAAAAAATCAACTCTATTCTAATAATTTTTATTTCATTTATTAGCCGTTTTAGAGAAAACAATCTTTTTAAGGAATTATAATGAAAACAAAGGGAATACTTTTAGAGGCACGCAGTTTGCCTTCTCCCAGTATAAAGATAAAAAACTGCAAAAAACATGTGTGTAAATATTACGTACCGATCGTTTGATAAATTACCGGGGTTTAGCTGTCTTTAAGGCCGTTAGTTCCGGGCTAATTAATTATTGGCATTTAAAAGAAAAATGAAACAAATAAAAGCTTTGCAATAAAAAATTGCCTGTGTAAGCGGGATTAACTTTGGGTGTTTATAAAACTACTATTATGCGGAATTCAAACTGATAACTAAGAAATGTTATCGAAGTAATTTGCACGGTGGTGCAAACTCAGTATTGGTAGTCGTTTTACATTGACATTGTTTTTTTAAAACGTCCAGTTTTGGCGTTTTAACAGACGTCGAGCAATTTCGTAAAAAGCCTTTTTTTTCTAATAGAAAATCAATGTCTATTAAACATGATGAAACTTTGATGTTAGTTAATCATAAACGTGTTGTTTTAATAAAAGCAGCAGTAACTACTTTAATCATTTTTATATCTACTTTTACTTTTTTTTTTGCATCTTCAGGGTGCATTGCTCAAAGTTGTCGTATTTTTCGAATGTAAAATAGAATGAGTGCCAATCCATAAGGTTGTGTATGTTATTTATTTTTAACCATGGATGACTAACGTAGGTTGCTCTCTTTAGATAGCGATGGATAAATCAGGGTCCGAAACGAGTGCCACTGACACTTCAGTCTCGCCATCCGGGGCTCCAGGGCAACTAAAAGCTAACCCTTACCTGGTTGTATTCGGCACATACAACTACTCTCATGTCGACATTTTGGAAGATGCTACCAATCAAGCTATGTATCTCTTACAACTGTACAAACAGCCGCAACTGATTGACACTGCAATGAAATACAGAAACCTAGAAACCCTTATGAAAGTATTGGAGAGACATCCCAAAGCCCGGATTGGTTGGAAAGTGGAACACAATCCCAGAGTCACAACACCATGGTCCTTGCGTTCTTCATTCTCTAAATCTGAGGAAGGTTCCAGTGCAGTGAATAAGGAGCAAGGATCAGATGATCCAGTTTTTCAGGCAAAAAATCTACCTACCAATGGCCAAGCGGAAAAAATGTTGAATGGAAAAAGTATGTATGACGGTATTACTTTTCTCAAGGACAATGTACCCAGGGAGAAGATCTTCCGTGTTCTCTTACATAACTATTGCGGTAAAAAATCATATCTGGAGTTCCAGCGTCTGGTGGAACAAGAGTTTGGGACTAGCATGCCAATTGGAATCTGCAACGTCTCTGCAGAACAGCTTGAGGATATGATAAAACCTATAAACACCCAAAGTCATTGTGGTGAGAAGTCAACATTAGGTCCTTATGAAGATCAGAAGGCTCGTATTGACTGGGTTCAGAATGAGTACCACCCTTTCTTGCAGACATCTGTACCAGAGATTTGCCGCAAGCATGGGATTCGCTTTGAAGTGCATTCCGTTATGACAAAAGTTGAAAAATATTCTGAATTATTTGAAAGAATAGGTGTCAGTTGTGACTTGCCGTTAAACAAAGCGGCAGACCTTGCCCTAAAATACTCTCTGAAACAAGGCAGTGTATGTTTTACTACAGCCAATTTCAATCACCTTCAGCAAGATCTGAGCAGTCTATTTCATCATGAAACAGATGAGCAAGATGATGTGCTTCTAACAGCAATGTTTCAGTTTTCCAGTTTTATGCGTTTTGTACGTTATAAAGGCGCCAAGACTGAAATAAATACTGACTGGATTACTACTTGTGATTCAGAGCAGTTTCGTAATGAGATTCTTCCAAAACTGAAAAGGGACATAGCTGCATTTGAAGAGGGAAAAACTCCCTCTGACCTATGCATTCAAATACCTAAGAACTCTGGTCAAGGTGCTAAAGCTCACCGGTTACTGGCAGAAATGTTATATGGCGAAGATGTTAAATCCCAAATGATTGACCTAAGGGAAAAGCTTGAGCTAAAAATGGACAGAAATAAAATCTTGGGGAAGAAAATAACTGACGAAGAACTAATGATACGTTTGGTAGCAAGATGGAATTGCAAGTTAGAGGTAATGTTGAAGAAAATGCGCCATGCTGTAAACAAAGAAAGAAACAACCAGCGGATGTTTTCAAAGAAAGCTCCCAAGCCAGTTCAAGCTGTTCAGCAGCCAGAAGCCATGCCAATGGATAGCTACCCCGAAGCATCGGAATTTGATGATCTCATCCATTTTATTCAAAACGGAGGTTCTGCTGAAATTCAGAATGAATTGCCTGTCAATATCCGATTCAAATATGGTACTGTTAACAGTGACGGCAGATTAGACCTGTGCAAGCAAGGATTCCGTCTAGCTTTTGTTGACTCATGTGATGCTGTTATTCAGGACGGCAGAAAAATACCTGTCAACATTCGTTTCAAATATGGCACAATTAACAACGATGGACGATTGGATTTATGCAAGCAAGGGTTCCGTAATGCATTCCATGCGTCGTGCGAGGCTGTGGTTCAAGATAAACAAGAAAAGGGATGCAAAACTACTGAACCGCTCATTAAACACTATCTGATTGGAAATAATCGTATTGCTGAAGATGGCGAAGTTCCCGGGGAGGGAGATCGCCGCGTCAAAGCATTGGCTAACATGATCAGAAATCGCCCTGATATCATTACCTGGTATCTGGCTGGGAATTCAATAGATCATGAACAGATCAAGTGTGTTTCTAATGCACTCGAACAAACCCAAGCCAAATACATCTGGTTTAAAATGAATCCTGTTAAAACTGGTTCTTACCACCTTGGTAAACTAATCATGAAAAACAAACATATTGAACTTCTTGACTTATTCAATTGTGGATTGTGCAACAATGGGCTAGCTGCGTTTGCTGAGGGGCTGGCAGATGGAGCAGCAGAGAACTCCATTCCTTATTCAAACCTTCGTCATCTTTACATTTCAATCAATGCCATCGATTCTACAAGTTCTTTGATTAAGGCCCTGTCCCTCCTGCCTCATCTCGAGTCTCTGTTCATTGGAGTTAACCCGTTTAGTGACACCGGCTTAAAAGAAATCGCAAGCGCTTTCACCGATGTGATACCATGCCACAAGGTATTAAAACGCCTAAACTTAGGCTCCATGGGCCTTACTGATGTCTCGCTGCCTCTAATTGAGAAGATTGTACTTGCATGTCCAAACTTGGTGTCACTAGAGCTTGATTCCTACAAATCGACTAGTTATTTTTGTCAACCCCACAATTGCTTTGACGTAAGCAATGCGGCGACCTGCATGCAGTTAGTGAAAATAGCCCAGGCTCTTGTGCAGAATGCTCGTAACGCTGGGACAACATCGATGCACTACCTGGGTTTGCAACATGCATTGGTGGTTGGCGATGGTTCTGGTGCCCATAAAGTCGCCACAGAACAAACAAAGGCCATTCTTGATTATTTAATTGATAATCAATTACATCGGGAAACTGGTATCAATGTCAATGGCATCACTAATCTTTTTTGCCTTAACCGTGAGAAAACTTGTCATTTTTCCAGTGATGAATCTGTGGATGACGAGAGAAGCAACCATTTTAAAAGTTTTGAAGAAGGGAATGTCGGAAAGAAGTTGGAGCCTGACAAAGTCTTCATCAATAAAGTGACAGCTGGCGGAATTTTTATAGCAAAAGGAATCACTAAGGAAGACCTGATCCCTTTGAGGCATCCATGGCCAGCACTCGATTACATTAAATCCATTTATAGAAACACAATGAAAGTATGACGAAAGCTCAAGGATACTGAATAATTATTGAACGTTGCGAAGCTTGGAACTGACTGTGTGCAGGAACTTCAAATCTAAACCTTTAGTTTTGACTTTATTCCATCAGAGCAAAACCAGTACTCGGTGTGTATGACGTGGCCGTCCTCAATCTTCCTTGAAGCAAGACGGGCACTGATAATTCCATTGCTTCAACCCGTAATTGGTACTCGATAGTTTTTCAGTGTCTTTGACGAAACAAGCAATTAGTTTACCAATTTCTAGTGCCACTAGAACGTAAAAAGCGATATTCCGGCAAGTTTTTGACTGTAGCAGACTGAAATTCGTCCATAATTGAACACGTTAGTGCACGTCAGCTAAAACATAAAACATTGTTTTCGGTAGACAATATTTGATCATCTTCGTATAGGATAACTGGTTTCAAATTCCATACAACCTTCATTTGTCAAATAAAATAGTGGATTGAAAATAAATAAATTTTCATTAGCCTTTAGTTATTTCATAGCTTTTAGCCTTTTGTTTAAAGACGGTAAATTACAGATTAGTGTTTTTTTAGTTATAGATTTCGAGGAGTAGTAAAATTATGAAGAACGTCGGCTTTTCGCATTGCCATTGTTGTACAGGTAACACGGTCATATATCTAACTAGCAGTAACTTACTGTGGTTCTACTCTAACCTTGGTCAGTCGAACCTATTTGCAATTTCGTTCTTTATTACGTTTCATCAAATCTTTTATCATTTCTACAACAGGAACGGTTAAAGACATTTAGTTTATTTTTTGAATTATATCATGTCCAATTCTATTGTTTTCAATCCGCAATCTGATTAGCTAACGAACTGAAGTGACCATGGTTAGAGTAGAACCACAGTAACAAAAGTTGCAAAAAACAAAGCAACTAATTTCAATTTTGTAGCTTTTTTTTTATTTTTTTATTATTATTGTAGTGACATTGCAACCTTCAGTGAAGTGACCAGAAGTGTTTTCATGTGTGGTCCATAACAAGTTTAGCATGATTGAAAAATCTTAAATTACGAAACAAGTGATTGTTGCTTAACCTCTCTTCCTCCTTGGTACACGATTATATGACACTTATAAATTTTCATCTTATATATAATCAATAAAAATTTTTAAAGATGGATTGAAGTCGAAACTAAATAAATGAATATTTTATGTAAATGAATAGTTTATGGTTAGAATATATATCGCGAGATGTTTGGACAAATGCATTTAAGTCTGTATTATAGACCTACAAAAGTATGTAGATACCGTAACTTGCAGTTTGTATCAGAATAAAAAATCGTTTAAAAACCCGTTGTAATAACTACATGTTTTGTGTTTCGCATTTCACGACTAATAATTATTGCAGTATAAGTTTATCAACGACGGTATTTTTGTTTCTTTTACGTCGTTGTTATGTGCTGTGGGGATAATTTTGCATGTGCATTTTTAGGAAGGGTTTTATGTAAGTTGATGGGTTGGACGATTTATTGGTAGAATGTTTCGTAGGTACTTTTCATGGATTGGAAGTTTATTAGGTATATAGAATGCTTATTAAATAGTTTTTACGTGTGTTGGTAGGTATACAGAGTGCTTGGTAGGTACCTTACTGGGTTTGAAGATTTGTAGATATACGATAATTGTTAGGTATATAGTGCTTGGATGCCTAGGGATATGGTTAACTCTATCTCGAACCCGTACCCTAATCATAACCCTTGGGAAGGGTGGGTGCACAGTTTACCAGGAACCGGGATTGATCCGAGTGCTTGGTAGGTACATTACCTTAGCTGTAAAATAGGTATATAGGATGCTTGATAAATAATTAGGTAGTAAACTTAAGTAAGTACTTAGGTAAGAAAGAGTGTAAGCGTTTGGGTAAGTGGAAAATTAATTTTTGTATGTAAGCAAATAGATTGAATGTTTATTAGGTAATTATGGCTTAGGGATATGTTTGGTAGGTATTTATGGCTTAGGGATATGTTTGGTAGGTATTTATGGCTTAGGGATATGTTTGGTAGGTAATTATGGCTTAGGGATATGTTTGGTAGGTATTTATGGTTTAGGGATATGTTTGGTAGGTATTTGACTTAAGGATATGTGGGTCGGTAGTAAGCAAGGTAAGTATGTAATTAGAACGAGTGATTAGCTAGGTTAGTTTGTAGGTTATCGAGTATATGGGGGTAAGTAGGTAGATTGGAACCTAGGTATTTGTACGAGACCTGATGACTCATCAAGATGAGTAAGGCTACTGATTTTCAGCAAATTTTATTATTGCTCGTATATATGTCGTAATGTCATTGAGACCAATCTAATCAAGGTCCAGGTTGTGCAGAATAAATTTTGCATGCCGCATTATTAGCAATAAAAGGAAGTACGACCATGTTAGGCCAATACTTAAAGATCTACGATGCCTACCAGTCAGGCAGCGGCAGTAATACAGCAATGCAATCATGGCATTTTAATGCATGACGCTCTATGCTTTCTATGATCTAGATTTCACCATCGCCAAACTCACCACAAGAAACTCGCAGATGTTACAGATAACACAGAGCAGAACAGCTACAGGGCAAAGATCATTTTACCATAGGATCCTACCCTTAAGCTTAAACCTACTTTAAGGGACTTTTAGCATTCTCTTTAAGAAAATATTAATTTCAAAATTTTTAGAAACATGAATGCATTAATATTTGATAATTAGAAAAAAAATACATTTATTACGATAAGTTTATAGGATTTAATTTTCAACAGGTTATTTTATATTTAGAGGTTTTTATATACATAAATGATTTTCTTGGTTTTAGTTCCTATTTATAATATGTATTCATAGTTGTTACCTTTATTCTGAACGGCCAGTTTAGAACGAATAAAGTACGTACGTATGTATGTAAGGCCAGAGACCATCAGGTATGTATGTAAGAGTTAAATACTATAGTTTCTGTGATAAATATACCACCTAAATCTTTTTCGTTTTCGATTTATGCTTGGCGCTCGACATTTTGTAGTCGTGGATACGCGAAACGTAGGAATAACTATTGCTGTGGGTCAGAATATGCACATTTATCACTCACTCAGATGTAAACCAAATCGATAATTGAATGTGAGACCAACTGATATCGACTTTCCGAAATAAGCCGGGACTGTTCTATTTACTTAACGAAGTAATTTATAACAAATGCAGCAACGAGCAACTCGAGAAGCAAATTAATTTGTATTACGCAACCGCGTAAGAACTTTCACATTTTTTGTAAAACTTTCTTTTTCTAAGTTTAGAATCAAATTAAAATCTTATGACTTTTCATCCAACACCATCCGTTCAAAATAGTTCCAAGTCCTTTAAAATGTATCCAAAAATGTGTTGCTGTAAAAGGAAATTTAACTATTTGCAACTGAATAATTAAAGTTTAATGTATCCACGATCATTCACAGTTCCCTTTGATTTTAAATATTCAGTTGTACAGAGATTCTTTATCTGGATACTGAATATATTGCGTCCTTGGTAAGAGTTTTATTACCTGTAAAAGGTAAGCAAGGGTTTAGATATAAAACTTAAAAATGGTGTCTTAACGACTACGAAACGTTCCATTTTGTAGGTAAATCCATTGCCTGACGAGGTAATTCCACGCTAAATTTTACGCGAAGAACCGATATCGCTCGAGTTGCGCAGCAAAGAGAGCTTTATCGGTTGTTCAAGTGAAATTAGCGGGAATTCGCGAGTCAGGCAATGTTTTCCTTGAATCGCATAGCAGTTTGTTTCTTCAAATATAATGTGGTGGTCAGCTGCTAGCGCGTATTAGGGAAGAAATTGATATGCTCGGCTGTTTATTTCATCGGCCGATTTGACGTGGCATTTGGTGGGAAAAATTCATAATTTAGTCAGGTCAACTCTCACAAGAAAATAGAAAGATCTAAAGTTAAAAATGGAATCTTTATTGTTTGACATGAAATGACAACTCAGCTGCTTGACAAGAATTAAAAAGTTAAGAATTACAAGACGACAAGTTTGGTCTCTGAACAGCATGGAATAACATTAGTTTGGAGGCATAGTTTCAAGTCTCAACGTAAGTACTTCAAAAATGACAGCAAATATAAAATTAGAATTTTACTAAGGAAATGTATGTGAGTTGTGAAATTGGTACTGTTGTCAAGTAACCGAGCCTTTGCCCTCCATCAAACGATGGGTCGCTGGTTTTGCCTCCTTGTGATGTACGTGAATTAATGTTTAATTCGACGCTAGATAAGCAAAAACTAGTTTTGGTTTCTAAAGTATAAACGAAAGAGCGTGAAGCAACAGTCCAATTTTGAACCAAAAAAAAAAATATGTATAACTTGGCTTAGGGGAGTGTTGCTTCTGTATTCCGAATTCAAAATAAATGTTTTAGACTTTCCGGTAAATTACCAGAAACTCGTCAATCATAGTAACTTCCTTCTGAAGTTTTCCTTTGGACAACTACACTTAAAACAGATTAACACAAAACACTTATAATTCGTTTATTAGTACACTCGCGCTTCATTTTGTTCATCAGACGCATTTCGAATACTTTAAAATTCGCGCAGTACTAGAATTCGCGCAGTGCTGGGTGCGCCAATTTTACTTAGTACTGCACCAATTACAATCCGAGCGAAAAAGTTTGTGGTGTAATATGAGAAACTCGTAGTTAGTAATGCAAATCAGTTTGTTTATTATCGTATGTACACATTTGACAATATCTCGAGGCAAATGTCCAACCAATGACGGAATCAACCTCGCACCTGATTTGGGTGAACATACCAATAACATAAATATATGGAAATAGGTTTCCAGATTTTTGCTCTGCTATAAGGTGCTGGTTGCCAAGCCATTTGTTAAGAGCCACCTAATCACTTTAGGTAAATTTTTTAAAAATATTGTAAAAAAAAAAAAAAACACTATTTTAAATGCGTTTGCAGTTAATAGTTCTATTAAACAAACCAAAAAGAACGAACAGGGAAAATTTAACTTGCTCGAATTCAAAGCTGCACGAATACAAGTTGCGCGAAATTAAATCGCGCAAATTTAAAGCTGCATGAATTCTAGGTGCGCGAAATTAAATCGCGCGAATTTAAAACTGCATGCATTAATACAAGGTGCGCGAAATTAAATCGCGCGAATTTAAACCTGTACGAATACAAGGTGCACGAAATTGAATCGCGTAAATCAAAAGCTGAGCGAAAATGAGTACGATGCGATTTTTGATATAAATTAAGTATATAGCGTATAGGCAAGCACGATATCAGGAAAACAGTGTCTTTCCAGTCCTGTGGTGTGACACTGTTTAACGATAGTTTCGAACATGTGGTCTCGGTAACCATGCCCACTGCTAGTAATGTTAAGTCGGGAAATGAAAACCATGTTTTGATGGAATCTCAAAATTAATCACCAGTGATTGGCGTTATAATTCAATGGCAAACCTGAATCTAAACAACCTTTGCAGTGGCTATACCACCTAGCCCTTCAGCTAAACCGGCTGTGGAGATTGTATTTTGGTTGCTTAAGATACAGCCAGAAAAGTTACAGGTATTTTGTTAACGCCATTTCACACATTAAAATTATGGAGAATAGTTACATTTTGTTTCCAACAAGAATAATTTTAATCCGATGTCCAGCACTCTTTTTTGTTCTGCATGACTTCGACAGTGTTACCCTGATTTGGTAAAGCAAGCACAAGCTTGTCGAGTGTTTGCTTCTGTTGCTCTAACTGTTTCTTTATGTCTTCTAACCTGAAATGGAAAAACAGTTTTATAATACTTTATACACTATAGCTCAGATTTAACCTTTGTTTTACGTTGTTGTTTGTTTGTGTTATTTCTTGTGATGTTGGTGTTTTGTTTGAGGTGTTGGATTTGTCTTATTCTACAATTTGGGAAACACTGCCGGGCGAGTACTTTAAGTCCCTATATCGCTCATTTTTTTATAATTTAGATGAAAAGTAGAACCCTTTAGTAATACTAAAATAAATTTCAAAAATTAAACAGTTTTTCGCGGTTCCTGTTACGTTTTTTGAGTTTGGAAACGTGCAAATAAGACAGTT
>JANCMA020022143.1:0-17038 GCA_024336925.2 Zoanthus solanderi
AAACAAGAGGCTCATTAAGCCTTTACTCGTGGTACGCGTGGGACCGGGGACAAATCCCAAATATGGCAGTCACTGAATCGCGACATGAAGAAAAATGAAAAAAGAAAAAGAAATCGAACCGGAAAGTTGACTCGTGCTACCACGAGTAAATAGTTGTATATTCTCTGTGTAGGAATACATGTGAATAATGCAGGGGCTTAGCAGGCATTTTTAAGAGGGAGGTTTCCAAATCACCAAAAGCTGTTTGGTCAGTGATAAGATTCGCAGTGGGGTCGCTCTAAAAATTTACATAGTGAAGGAATTGAGGTGTGAGAGTGGGGTTGCGAAACCCCTGGAACCCCCTGGCTACGCCCCTGTACACATGCTCAATGTCCTGACTTTTGAAGTTTCTGTTGAACTATAACCTTTAATTCCTTCTTCGACAACTCACAGCAATGATATTCATTATTTTCTTTAACTATTTAAAAGAGTAATGACGATGGTGATGGTAATGGCGCATGATAGTGATGGCGATGGTGGGTGACGGTTATGCCGTGTTGGTGATGGTGATAGTGATTATGGTGATGATGGTCGATTGTGATGGAGAATGGAGATGGTGATAATGATGATGAAGATGGTGATGGTGGTGATCCGAAAACACTTGGAATATCATCAAAACGTGCAGATAAAAAAAAAACTAACCTCTGCGATACGGCGCAGCGCTTATATTATCTGAGATGTTAAGCCTTTCAGTCCCAGTCGGTTATCAAAACTCAACTTCTCCTTACATAACACATACAAAATAACACTTTTGGTAATGAGAAAATGCAGATTTATCAAACAAAGCAAACTACTAAAGATTAAAAGTAAAATTCCCTCAAACTTGTTCAATGAAAAGTATGGGCTCAAGTTGGGAGAATTTAACAACACAACTGGGACTGAAGGGGTTAAGCCACTGCTGTTGGGTGCGGGTTAATTTTCTCAATCACAATAGTAGCTTTTCCTTAGTGTCTAGTGACTGATTATCCCGCAAACACTGACCTGCTCGCAAAAGCTTAGGTCATATATATCATCAATTATCAATCCAATTTTGATCCGGGTTTTTTCCCGTAAACGGAGTTGGCCGGATTTACCCCACTCTAACAGCAATCTCTCCAACGCCCACTGTCCATCTCGTTCGATTCAAGGCATCCTCCTTCTCCAAACCAACACTCTTGCTCTTCTTCTCCACTTGCGTCTTCTACGTCTTATTTGGTCGTCCTCGCTTCCTTTTGCCCTTTACTTCAAACTCCAACATTTTTCTCAAAACATGCCCAGTATCCCTTCTCAACACATGTCCGTACCATCTCACTCCATTCGCCTTTGCCATCTGAACCATCTGAGCTTACATATAGTGCAGTTTAAAACACTGTTCCGGTATATGACTACTTCATAAAGATGAAAAGTTCGACTGGCTTTATAAATCGATAAAAACGGGACCCAGCAAATGGGTTTTTGTATACCTTGCTCATTCTCTAAGGTATCAAATTTCTTCAGACCGAGTGTGCAAGAGCAAGTCCCAAAATCAACAAAATGTATATCTTTCAATTTAATAGTTTATAAAGATCTCCCCGATTTGGTCTGTTAATTTCGTCTCTTATTTAGGCAATAGTGAAAGCTTTATGCTGGTGGGTGTACCTTAATGACAATCCATAGTACAGGTAGTACTAGTAAGTATGCTACATAGTACTGCTTGAGGCCACTAAAATTGGTACCTATTTTAAAAAGATAACGGATCGTTGCATGTAGCAGGCATTACACCTTCTAAAATTGCATTTATTTTAGTTATCAAATTTTTATTAAATAAATTTCAGTTATTGTAATGATGTATTGTTAAACTATCATTTTATTAATTAACATAGCGTCCCCATTGAATAGCTCTATAGCCAAATATATGAACACTTAAATAAAGATGCGACTGCCTATTAGTAGTAGTAGTAGTAGTAGTACTAATAGTAGTAGTAGTAGTAGTAGTAGTAGTAGCAGTAGTAATAGTAGTAGTAGTAGTAGTAGCAATAGTAGTAGTAGTAGTAGTAGTAGTAGTATTAGTAATCTTTATTAAATAAAGTAAATTAAATATTTTACACACGTTTGTAACGCCCCGTGTTCATTATCATTATCATTTATCTAGTAGTAGATATAAATGATAATGATTATGGTAAACTGAAAAATATCTAATTAAAATTTGCATAGAAAAACATAAAGCGTAGAGACGTTCCTCTCTTTTAGTTTTTGTACTGTTGTAAACTTGCCTGAAGCGTAGTGATGATACCTTACCAGGGCAAAGTCAAGTTTAAAAATAGAATTAGCAATCATAAAAGAATTTTAAACTTTGTCGTGATCTCTTCCAACTTTCATCTCGAGTTTGCAATTGACTTGGAAAACACAGTATCTGAGCGAGCGGAGTTTGTACTTTGTTCACATTCCAGGACCTTTGGACAGAAGACATGAGTACTCTGTTTGTCGCGACTTTTTTAAATCAAATTATTTATTGCCCAACAAGGAGATTTCCCAACCGCTTCCTTTGGGAGTTTGAGTTCTCGTCGTCAAAGTCATGATTTGTAATATTAGAAAGGCTTAAACATTTTAACCTGTCCACATCTCGCTTGAGCAAGTTCTCCGCTTTTAAACGCTCTTTAGGTTTGTGAAAATAATTTTAAAAAGTCTCTAATACTAATAGAGCTAGTAAAATAACAATTTTTGAAAAATAATATAAATTTTTAAACCCGACCCATTCCCTTCGTGCTGTGTTGTAAAGCCACTGCCGGGAGACTGAGCCTAGTCCGCCCTTGAATCTGATGAAGCTATGCGTGGAATGGCTGCCCCTCCGCCCAAGTGTGTTGTGGTTTGAGTGGCCGATCTTGAGGGACAGAAACCTTAACTAAACAGTCTTCATTTGGATTCATCTCTGTTTTAATATCTCTACAAAATGTCTAAGGGCAGGGAAGCCAAAAGTTCAAAAGAAACCAACTTCAAGTTAGTGGTCGTTGGAGGAGGCGGTGTTGGAAAATCCGCACTGACAATTCAATTTATTCAGTCGCATTTTGTAAGCGACTACGATCCTACAATCGAGGATAGCTATACGAAACAGTGCGTTATAGATGAAGAGGTCGCTTATCTCGATAGTAAGTAATACTTTCAACGCGTTTCTTCTATTCGTGGTTTTTTGTGTATTGGGTGGGAAGGCGTCGTAGGGCCAATAAATGGAAGCAGATCTGAATATGAGCTGATTGCTGTTTCATGTCTCCATAAGTGATCCGACAGAGTCCGTTTTAAAATGTCGTGATGATACCAAAGTAGTTAATTTAACAAGACCTTGTAAAACAGCGGTTTTATTACAATGGTAGCCTTTAGCATGTTTTGTTTTACCAAGTGTATCATTATTTTCTATTCTTCGAGGCTGGAAAAATTAATTACAAGAAGCACAATCGACGCCCTTGCTATTTTGTACGAACCGAGCAAGCGCGAATCGAGGTGTGATTGAAGTTCTAAAGTGCAGTGCTCCTCCAAATGTCCGCAATTAGTTTGTTTTGCGTGTTCAGAACAAATAAACCAAAAGCAACAAGTCATTCATCAACACAGCTGTTAGTATGTGGGATAACTGATTGCTGTTTCTTTGTAAGCAAAAGCGGTGAGCGTTCTCGCTATATCGATTATTTGTTTCTTTTCTATAACTGCTTAGTTTTTGCTCTCCTTGGAAAAGTTTTCAAAAGCACTAGCTCCATTATCGTGTCACAGAGACAAACGCGTCCCAGCCTAAAAAAGTATAAAAAGGATGTAAGAAATGAGTTATCAAAAGTGTTTGTAAAAGACTGTTGTGAACATAAGTCAGTTATTTAGTTAGCAGGCTGCACAAAGAAATTCGCCGGATTAACGGTCGTCGTTCGGTCTATGAAAATAAAATGCTCGTATTTGACAATTTTTCTCTATTTAATATTTGGGCTATGAATTCAAAGCTACCATTGCTAACTTAAGAGGTATTTTTCTAAAATATATTTCCTCTATTATATAACGCGAGAAAGAACTTTGATTCAAACGTTAACATTTAATATTTTTTGATCGAAAAAATTGTAATTCTGCTAAGACATATACTGGCTGCTTATCGCATGATTTGCTTGCCAAGTCACGTCTGATGTTGAGAAAGTTGTCACTTCAATACTTCTGCGTTTGTTTCTTACAATGCCGGTCTTTGTGTCAAAGTTTACTTAATGTACAATTGTTAGATCGTAACCGATAACTTTTGGAATAAAAATTAGGAACCATGGAGACTTATTGTTGGAAATGGAATTCGGCTTTTTTTAATTTTTCTGTTTTCAAAGTTTTGCCAATGAATAAATAGATTCAAAGAATAAACCGTTGGCTTTGTCACTGAGAGTAAAAAATCATCAAATAATTAATTGAAAGAGTAAGAGGTACATTTTTGTTTCTGTAAGAAAATTTTCTGTCAATTTCCTTTTAAATGCCATACTGACAAAAACTAATATAATTTTTACAGTGAAGCCTTTAAATCAATAAATGTTATCAAATTAAGATCGCTATTGCAAAACTACACAACTTTTAATGAATAAAATTGGTGGTAAAGATGTAGTCTCAATTATTTCAAAATCCTACTGAGTGTTTCAGTTCTTCAACTTTAAATTGGCTTATTCAAATTGTTATATTTATTTACCAATTATCAACACTAGCTGGAAACAATTTTCGAATGATTCTGGCAATTATAATATTTGTGTCAATATATGTCATCTCTGTTGTTAATATTTAGAATTGTTTTCTTTGTAAAATATTTTTATTTTATTGATTTTAAAAGTTGAGCCCACAAAAATATCAAACCTTCCAGGTCTTCTTATTTTGAAAACCTATGCTTTAGACTTCAAGTCATACTTAAAATAAGCATTTTGAAAAACTACAGATGTGCTAATGTTATTTTCAAGGAAACATTGAAAAAATTAAACATTCAAGAATAATTTCAGAATCGTATTCTTGCAGGAAACTGCAGAAATACAGACCTGCATCCAGGAGACTTGCCATAGGTTCCAGGAGTTGGGCTCCCCCAATTTATTTTGGGTCATTTTCTTGTATTATTTGTTAACAAAAATTGCTTTTGCAAAACAAAAATATTAAAGACAACTTTTTGCAGCTAAACAGTTTGCACTAATTTAAATTGTTTTTGTTCGTAAAATGATCAGACTTGTAGAAATTCCATTCTTTATTTTAGCATCTGTTTTTTTTTATTTATTTTGCCATTATGATTTGCCAACTTCAGCTTCAAAGTTTTTCTTTTAAAGTTGTTTAAAACCCGGCGAAAATTGTAACCACAGTTTTTATGAAATTTCTAAGTAACTATTGATCTAAAAACTGCCACATATAAACAAATAAAAAAAATTATCTACTTAAATGGACAAAATTAAAAAAACAAACCTTCGCTCACAAAGACATTCCATAAGCACCTAGTACATTATTGAAAGCATAATAATTCTAAAGGAACTTTAAGCAGACAGATATGCAATCAACTTTTATGCAAAAATATTTTGCAGGGATGTCAATAAGATTTGAAGTTGGCAGAGATAATTTAAAATTTATTTTGAAAGTAGACGGCACATTTTATTTTATCGATTTCTTCTTAAAGCATTTTTGTAATGGCCCTTGTTTTTTTCACTTATTTCTGCCAACTTCCATCTGATGATAATGTTCAAATAGCCAGCAATATCACCAGTTGCTGGTGCATATTGTCAACTTTGTTTTGCCTGTAGTTAACTGTGTGACAAAAGTCATACTTTGTTCTGTGTAGTTTAAATGAGTTATTCAATCAAAAAAGTCCATTGAATACAAGAGGAGAAAAATTTTGAAAAATGCATACAACCCACCGCTGCCCTGGCCTTGTCTCGCTAGTCTTTGACTTCATGTAGTATTCTTTACAAACCGATCATGTACAATCATAGTAAATATTCACAAAATCTCATGAACTTTTACAATGGAAGTTAACTCTCTTCAATAGAAGAATTGACAATACACACCTGGGTTTCACAGAAAGATATGATATTGTAAAAGACCGAACTTTTCATTGAAAAAGTGAAATAGTGGACAAAGGCTCTAAGGACACTTAGCTAAAATCAGGCATAGAACAAACTACAATGGGGTTTGATAGAAGGACACACAATAAAATGAATGTGTACTGTAATTCTTGGGGTATAAGTCGACCACAGTTTTCAAGGCCAAAAAAGTGGGGTTTAGTTATTACCCACTGTTTAAGTTGATCAGTTTAATTGAAACCAAGAAATATTTTTATATCAGCAGAACTTGATAATATGTACAGTGTAAATGGCTAACCAGAATTCTTGTTTTGCAGTTTAGTATTTTTACTTGTCATGTAGATTTCATGAACAGTGTACGTTGTCAGCATCTTGTCATTGTTGAAATTATTTGTACAATATTTGATTTATGCTACAAAGAATAATAAATGTGGGCTCTTTTTCTTTTTTGCATTTTTTAAAAGTTGGTTTTCATTGTATAAGCTGACCCCCCAAAATGTATGTATCAAAAATTTGGGGTCAAATTCTTGACTTATGCACCGGAAGTTACAGTAAATCAGTTAATGAATTATTTCTATATAACTATCAAATGTTTTAAAATATGATCTGGTTTTAAGAAACATATTCTATGGGTCTTGATATACCTCAGCAAACAAATTTGGAGGTTTCATCTTGATTGTGGTTATTGGAAAGTTGTCTTATACTAATTAATTGTAACTTCATTTGTATAGTCCTAGATACTGCAGGCCAAGAGGAGTTTAGTGCTATGAGGGAACAATATATGAGGAGTGGTGAAGGATTCTTGTTAGTCTTCTCAGTCACTGATCGATCAAGGTTAGTAACCTACAGTAATTACACCAGTTTGTATTATGCTTTGTTTAAAACAAATTATTTTAAGATGAAACAATAAAACAAAATATTGAACGTTACACTCTTTGTTAGTGCAAAACTCCTTTACTGACAATAATTCCATTTTTTCTTGTTTTACTGTTGCAGTTTTGAAGAAATAAACAAATTTTACAATCAAATCTTAAGAGTGAAAGATAGGTAAGATTATATTAATTTTAAAATAATTTCAATCTAAGATTGTCGACACTGCTTTTGTTAATATTTGGTGTTCAATAATTACAAAGTTGAATCCTTAACTAGCAGCATCTATATTATGTGCAAATGTTTAGTGAGCTTAGGTCATAACTCAACACCCCATATTACTGTGTTGTGTCATTTAACAAGACACAAAACTCTGACCACTTTTTAAATACTAAGTGCAGTATCATTTTTCGTGATATGTTAGTGTCTAAAGTACTGCTCAGTCGGCGGTTTAAGGTTCAACATATTGTACATGATGCAGTTATATATATATAGTATCACATGCAATTGACATGTGCAACATCAAATCCTACTGTGTAAATATTACTCCACTGAGACAGGGATGCAAACTACATCTTTCTGTAGTGTTCTAAATCTTGTTTGGAAAGCCTTTAGCAACTGCTAGAAAAATATTGTAATCATTTCCAAGTTCAGGACTGAAGAGAGCTAAGAAGATTATCAACTTTCAAAACAATGCTAGTGAAAAGCTACCACTTTCCAAAAAAAGAACAGAAACTCAAAAAAAATATTGGTAGCCACAAAAACTTTCAAAATATATGAAAAATATTTTTATTTTCAACACCTTTTGGCAAATCTTAGGATGCCATTTTCAAGAGTGAGTTACAAATATCCCTCTCAGGGTCAGTGCTTAGTGCTCACTAGATATACATGTACACCTTGACGCTTTGTGTTTTGGTAGATATCCACCATTTTTCATCTCCCCTTTGGGTGATAGTTGACCAGTAAATATACAGCTATAACAGCTGCAGTTACATTAATATTCTATAAAATACTTATAATTATTGTTTGTATACCTGGCTGGTAAATACTTAGCACCTACAAACTTTTTAAATGTGCTGATATTCCTGATCATTGGTAGGAAAATTATTTAAATATTACGTTTCTGATATTTAAGGAAACATGTAAATGAGGTCATTTTCAGCATATTCTTGGTATATTTTTCATAAACAAAATAACTGACAACACTGGGACTATTTTTTCTTGTGCTACTTCTCTTCAAGTGCCAAATATGGTAGGGGACATGCAAGCTCTACAAGATTGAGGCCATATCATCATCATGTGTTTAGTTAGTCATGTTGATTAAATCAGGCCACAAAATCTGCAAATACGACAAGACGTGCCACAAAATGCATCCTGTGAATTGGCCTATAAAAATCATTTTGGCTGGATACTTGTTGTTCAATGCTTCTTGATTATATAACCAAAGAACATAATTTTATATTTGCTGTTCAGTGAAACAGCTTAGATTTTGGTATTAATGCTAACATTTTCTCGAGGGAGGACTTCTGAAGTGCGTATCAAAGAAAAAGTATTCAAGATTGAAATCAACCAGTTCGCCGTTTATATGCAGTGCCCAGGGTTTGACTCTGAGTCAGAGAGGTGGAAAAAGTTATGAGCACTGCACCATTGATTCCCCATAAACATTTTGTTATGACTTTTCATTAACTGAAATCAAGTGTTTTCATGCAATTACCAGAGATGAGAATTTTTTGCAAATTGCTTTTTCGGAGTGGAAATTGATAAATAATGTTTATGTCCTTCCAAAAGTGTTCTGTAAGTTGGAACAAATCATTATTTATTTTCTTCTTTACTACATATACAAGCTCATTAAAACAGTAGCACATTAATGTTTTTATGGGGTTGTCTGACCTTTTTCTGCTGTCAATTTTTTATTTCAGGACAGAATTTCCTATGATTTTAGTGGGAAATAAATCGGACTTGGAATATGAAAGAACGGTAAAGTAATCTATTTTACATTAAACATTCACATTAAATAATTTTAAAAACATGTATGTATGTATCATCAATATATTACTGCAGTATTATTTTAAAAAATTCTGAATTTTAGTACCATTGCAGACACTTACCTGTAGGTGACTCTATAATTGGCCACAGCTTCTGTAAGCAACATGCTTAAGTAACATTATTTTGCAAAGCTTATAACTGATATTGCTTCTTTAGGGTCTGGTTTTCAAATATACTGACTTAGTTTCTGAGAAATTAATTTGAGGTAAAATCAAAGGTTACTTTAAAGCAGGGGGTTGAAATGTGATGTGACATTATTGTAAGTTAAAACTTTTAGCCAAAGACCAAAAACTTTGATTGGAAGCCTTGGGAATTGCATTTTCTTTTTGAAAGTCAAGCGAAGTTATGTTACAAATTATAACTGTGAATGCTTAATAAAGTTTGTCAATCTGTGAACAATAAGAACAAAAGATGGGTAAATTCTCTGATTCAAACATGTGACATATTAATTTTGTATAGTTTCTTCCCTTCCCTTCCCTTCCTTTTCTTTTTTTTTTTCTTCCCATGATTCTCTGGCATTATTGGCAAGAATTTTGTTATTGTAAAAATATTTGACTCATTGTGGTTAGATAAAACCTAGACTTCATTCAGCTGAGTGCAAAAGAGAAATGCTCTGGCCACGAAAGTCATTTGTAAGTTGAGTGACAGAGCCCTTTTGATCACATGAAGGCATTCATTCCTTAAAAACCCACATGGAACAGTGTATACACCAATCAAGTACTTAATTCTTTTGAGGATAACAGTTTTTTCAGATCACTGTACTTTATGTCATAGCCAACATTCAGTTGTTTACGATCGTTTTCTATTTGAGTGCAGCTTTTAAAAACGTGATTTTTTTTAAAGAAAATTGATTTTAAGAAAAAGGGTGTTGGCTTGGTTTGGAGAGGGGGTTCAGTTTTTGTAGATTGGAAAATATGGTACTAATTTTATTTTCTTATTAATTTTTGAAGCGATAACCACATTAATTTAATTATTAATTTTCCCTTTTTCTTACATAAACCTTCTAAGTGTTTTTGTTCAGGCTGGATCTCTAGTGTTCTGTACACTGAAATGCATCAGAATAATAGATCAGGATGGTGTGTACTGACTTGGTACAGTTATGTGCAATTTATACTGATAATAGAATAGAATATAAGAATACACAATCTACAAAGACTTCATTAAAGAAAAATACAGAGGTGTTAAAAATTGAAACTCACAGTTTCATCAAATATTTGTTCCAGGTTTCAACTTCCGAAGGCCAGGAGCTTGCACGACAACTTAAGGTGAAAAGATGAAAATTGAATAATCAATATAGCTGTTTTGTTATAAATTATGGACAAGATTTAGAATCATTTTTAGAAGCAAAGGAACATAATTATAATTTATAATAATAAAACAATATTTATAGTGGCTGAAAAAACTTATGCATTCAAACCAAAAAGCTACAGTATACTGTATAAATAGAATAAAACTGGGTAGCAAGAGAATTTTTATAAGATAAAGATTTATAATTATAGTAGAAACGATAAAATGATTAATTAAAATGATTGCAAAATAAATAATTTTTTAAATTGTTTTTAAGACTACATACTCACTGCATTTGTTTCAACAAGCTTCAGACAGAGCACAGATTCAAAATGCTCTCTACTCTTGGGACTGCCATCGTCAGTAGTGAACTGCAAATCTTCAAGATGGCAAGAGGCTTGCCGAATCATGTTTAGTTTGAAAACCGTTATAACTTTTTTGGGATGTGTTGTTAGTTTGTTATTATCTAGACCTTTTGGCAACATTATACACGATATTGCAGAGAAGTAAAAGTTTATTAAAAAATCTTGCTAGCCCCTTGTCGCCTTTTATTCTTCCGTCAGTGTCTTCCTCTATAATGGACCCTAGTCTATTAAACCTAGTACACTTTTCCAACTTGTGGAAGACTGAAGCCGCCCGATATTTATGGATCTTTTTCCTCTTCTTCTTGTGACATATTTTTTCTTGTTAAAAAACCATTTAAAGCCATTGTACTCGGTCTATACACTCGACAAACTTTTAACCTTGTATCACATGACATCGGTATAATCAAAATAAAACAAAGCGCACAGCACGCCGATATAAGTGCCCAGGGTTCTTTAAGATTGTTATTTAGAAAAACTTTCCAAATTGGAACTAAAACATATACTTTTACTTTACCTGATTTTATGAATTTGTAACATTTCATAAATGAACCACACTAAAGGCATAAAAAATAATTAGTTTGTCAGGGTGGCGCAGTAGTTGGCATTTGCGCCTCCCACCGCAATGATCCGGGTTCGATTCCTGTCTGGGGCATATGTGGTATGAGTTATTGGTCGATCTCAACTGACTCTGGTTTTACTCCGGGCACTCCGGCTTTCGTCCCTCCTCAAAATCGACTCACAGCTAATACCAACTTTAGCGAGTGAAAGGGCTTTTCTAAAAGTGGCCGGAACATTTTCATCGAGACTTTTTGCTAACATTATTTACGACAGTTTGTTTTTTAAAGTTTTTGAAGTAGTTCTTGCTAAGTTAGAATGTGAATAAGTTAATATAACTTGTAGGTACAGTTTACATGCTCATAAAACTTTATTTTATTTGCATGAATTGAAGTTGATTGCATTTAATTATCATATTATTAATTTATATTCTTTCAAACAGTCAATAATCGATTCTATCATATCAGAAGTCCAAGTTCACCACTTCATATTGCTACTAGCTTTTGATTTTCCCGCCATTGCTCAACGGAAAACTACTAATCGCGCCTGCGCTGTGTATGTAGCTGCAAGTACTAATTTTCATCTTTCAGTTATGAGATTTTATGCGCTGACTATGATTACACCTCGATCAAATTTAATCAGCTGCAACCTGTGCAAAAAGCGTTTTATTGCACCGGATTATCTGTATATACAAAAGAGTGGTGTGTTTGCGTCCTGCGGCTGACCAAAGAAAATATCGGAAGGACGATATTCTAAATAAAACCATAATGACTTTTAAAACTCGGCAGTAATAAATCCACTAGTGTTTTATTCATCAGAAAAAAAACATATCGTCAGTCTAAACAAAAAACAGATATGAATATCTCAAAAAGAATACGGATCAGTGTAAATCATTTTACAAACAAAACATTTAAAAAAACAATTACGTTTTAAACTGAAGTCATCAAAACTCATTTGAAACGGAAAAAGTTGTTTTATCTGTTAACAATCTAACTAAATTGAAAGACTGCAGATATTTGATTAGTGAGTGATTAAAAAGTTAAATAAAGAAACATAATAAAAACCAATAGCTTGAGCCTTGACCTTCTACTTCATTATTGGCGTTACTGAATTTCAGCAAGAGAGAGCCACAAGTCTTTGTTGTGCTAAAAGTGTGAGTATGAAATCTCCATTTGTCCTTTTCTTATTATCTTATTAAATCACTTTTTGCAACTAGTTTTCTTAAGCAGTAATCTTCCCATCTTAATATCTTAGAGTTTCCTAGCTGTTCCAATACCGAGTGTCATTTTTTTTGCAGGAACGACAATTCCGAGATGTACAAAGTCGTGGTGTTCGGTCTTTTGACCATAATCTGTTGTTTTGGTAAGGCGAACTAGAGTTGTTTTGGTGTTTTATTACCAACTTGACTAGTCACAGGAGTCGTAAGAAAAACTAAGAATCTGTATTTGTACTAGTATACACAACGTATTTCCTCTTTTGATAGTAATCATTAAGTCACTTTTCCGTTTATTTGTTTAAGCGCTGCGGCGCACTCTAAATTTTCAGTCTTGCATGCAGACACGACGTTTGTTTGAGGGCGGAGATCTTTTCAGGCCGTGCGATGATCTTTTTAAAAAGAATTCCTTTGTAAACTAACTATATTCTATGATGGCACACAATCTTTTTAAAAATAATTGTTTTAACCGGCAGTCTTTGAGTTTGGCCGTTTTAACATTTTACATTAATAAGCAGCTCTTTGAGTAGGTCCTGATTTCTTGGAGAATTAAGAAAAGAAAAAGAAAAACAATGCAAGCCAAATATATGCAAAATTTCAATAAGACGTTTATCATGGTTATACAACATCAACAAATCACTGTGCGCAGCTTCCACCTTTATTCAAGTTGGTGTACTATCCAAACAAATTCACGTTTGGTAGGAGTGGCAAATATTTAGTAGTCTTTCGTTAGATTAACATTTTTTCTGATAAAAGATTTCAGTTTAACCCCAACTTTAAGACTGGTCTGGCACAGGCGAGCCAGTTATTAGTGCGTCGCTTTTTTGAGGACGGCGAAATCTCTTTTACTCTCGAATGCTGCGCTTAATCGGGAAAGGCGCTCAAACGGGGGCGGCGCTCAAACGAGTAAATACGGGGTTTTTTGCTCAGTTCGAATCTATTAGAAGCATTACCATAAAGCGTTCATCACCATATGACGTTTATTTAAAAACCTGTTCTTTAAACAAATAACAGACAATGCTTACCACTAAAAATTCTTCACTAAGTTCATACTTTTGTTACGAAAACCCTTTATCTCAAACAGAAAAACAATACATCACACGTACAATGCTTTGGAGTTTAAAACTTCACATTTAAAATTTTTTGAGTGAAGAATTATAGATCAAATTTAAGCAAAATATTATATAATGCTAGCAAAGTGTGAAAAATGGCTGTTTAACAAATATTGGCAAAAAATGCTACCATAATCGGGAAGGGCCCAGTCGCACCCCTAACCACCTCACCCCCAGGGGGAGTGGTTGATAATGACTCGAATACTTTGTGTATTGGTACGGCTTAGCACAAACAAAAATCTAAAGCACCAAAATTTTAAGGCTTGAGCAAAATTTAAAGACTGTCTTTTTCTTTTTAGCAATAGGTACAGAGAGCAAGAAGTGCAAGCCGTATTGGTCTTATTTCAACGGTCATTGCTACAGAACAACACTTTTTAATCGTCGAGGGAAAGACGCCAGAAACGAATGCATCAAAAATTACGGCGCAGATCTGGTGAGGATTGACTCAGCTGAAGAACAAAACTTCTTGAGTTCACTTTTTCACCCTTACAGTGGCTTGTGGATAGGGCTTAAGCGCTGGCGTGACCGTAAATTCTACTGGTTGAATGGTCACGAGCTACCAACCTACACAAACTGGGCACCTGGTGAACCGAACGGATACGATCCATGTATTCACCTATACGAAAATTGTGTTGAAATGAACACAGAAAAAGAGCGATATTGGAATGATCTCTCGTGCAATAAATGGCTTCCTGCTATTTGTGAAAAAAAGTAAGTAATGATCGTCGTTCGAAATTCGTCTTAATTCTTCAGACTGCAATTACATTTTGTCCTTTGCTCCAACACTGAACCAACTACACCCCAAGTCATCTATCTCTGTCTTTCAGTGTCTTTGTCTCTTTTTCTCTTTCTTTCTATAAGTCATGCTATATATAGTAATTATATCCTCATCATAAAATGCATAATTTTTTATTCATTTTTAAGCCATAATATTTTTTAAAATTTTCGTTTTATACTTTTATTTTTTATTTTTATCTTCTCTGGGCCTACTAACTGGTAGGTGAAGCCGCCTATAGGTGAGATCGGTGGTGGTCGTAGGAAGACTTTTGATATTTTTGTTTTGTTTTTTGGTGTTGTTTTTAAACATCTCTTTTATTTTGTAATTATTGGTTAATTTTGTTATCTCAATTATAGATAGATAGATAACATGGAAAGAAGTGATAAAGATGGATCGGATTTTCAGAGAAAGAAGAATTAGCAAAGACCTGGCTAGAGATAGGTTAGCTTGGAAGTCAATTTTCTGAAAACCGTCCAACGCATGCCAGCATGTAAAACGGACGTAAAACCGAATATGATGATGATGATGATGATGATGAGATAGAGAGATAGATAGTTTATTATAAAAGCATTGCAACCCACAGGTTGAATTAGGCTAATATTTACAATGTAAGTTGAATAATTATAAGCTGATTAAGACATTATCAGTTACATAATATGAAACTATATTACATATAAAAGACAAAAATCTAAAATTAAAGGGGAAAAACATGAATAAAATTAGGCCTTAAGGGCATTATGAATAATAAAACTATTACGAAATCTGTATGTCTTAAAAACAGGTCTAAAAGTGCACTTTTTCCTGAGATTACTGTTCCACTCGTTAAGCGGCGGCAACAACTTATACAACCTATGACTGGGCGACCCTATACAATAGAACAAAAAATCTTATTTGTTAGTTCATTTCTTCGTTCTGAAAGTGTACTAAGGCGTGACTTAATGAGGGTATCCTCGTAAGGGTAAAAGGGAAAAATAATGCGCGTTGCACGCTTTTGGACTACCTCAGGTCGCGAGAAAGATAAAAAGGTAAACTGTTATGGAAGACCGGGCAAGCCGACATGCTCAGTTACGGGACGTATACATGTACGAAAAAATTGAACCAGTTCCTCTGTGCCTAAACCAGAGCGTTTAAGCTGTGATAAACGATACAATCGTTTTCTAGCCTTTTTAATAATTTCATTGAGATGATAATTCCATTTAAGGTCGCTGGAAATGTGGAGGCCAAGAATCTTAGCATGGGAAACAATGTCAATCTGCTTATTATTAACTAAAATAGGAATAAAAGTAGTGTTCTTTTTACTAAAACTAATGCGCAGTTCCTTGCATTTCGACTCATTGAGCTGGAACTTGTCCTTCGTATCATAACTGGTTAAAGTGTCGACAGCAGTCTGAATGTTACTGACTTCATTCTTTGGGACTGTTTCTGAGATTTATCATCGACGTATTTCCATAGTTCTATGTCCGGAATGTCGAGGGCATTGATCATGATGGTAAACAGCTATGGACCAAGGTTTGTTCCTTGTGGCACCCCTGCAGGTACCACGCCCCATTCGGAAAAGCATCTTGGCCCAACTTTACACGCTGTTTGCGACAAGTGAGAAAATCGATTATCCACGAGACAACCGCTTCTGAAAGGGCAAACGAATGAAGTTTCCAGACCAGAATGTGATGGTCGATTAGATCGAATGCCTTCTTAAAGTCGAAAAGGACCACCCTTACAGTGGCCCCATTCCCGTCGGTGGAGCAGTTCCGTGAGTGTAACATACTTATCAGGGCCTCTGTAGTGTTTAAGCCTGGTACGGTACCAAATTGCCGAGAGTGTGGTGTTTGTTCATGTCATAGACGGGAGTCTGCTTGGGAATGGGAACGATATCTGCAAACTTCCAACTGGAGCCAGTAATATTTCCTTCATATCATTTCTACATTAGTTTAATTAGGTTTGAAATATTTTGATATTTCTAGCTTTTTGTTAACTAATTAGAATAACTTTTTGTAAAATTATATCTTAACAGTAATTAATGATAATGAAATTATAACGTATTACAATGTTTCTGATATGGTATGTATAAATGATTTAAATTTGTTTTCTCAAAACATTATACAGTTAAAAAAATCTGATTCTCCATTAAAATAAAATAATGTAAAATAAGGCATTAAAAGTACAACTATCATTTAAGTATAAAAACAAACGTTTTCGTTCAACGTGAACATCTTCAAGTTTGGCTGGCTTCTTGATTATTCAATAATAATAATTGATTATTCAATAATAATAATCAAGCAGCCAGCCAAACCTGAAGATGCTCACGTTGAGCGTAAACATTTGTTTTTATACTTAAATGATAGTTGTACTTTTAATGCCTTATTTTACAATATTATACAGTTAATTTGTGGGCATTATTTAATGAAAGAATTTATATATTTAGAAGTGAAATCTACCTTATTTCAGCAGCTATTAATAAAATTAACTATTATTACTAAACTAATTTACTTAGTTAATCAATTTATATTAGAATAATATTAATTTTAAACCTCGACTAAATTTCAAAGCTGCATGCTGTCATTGGGGTGACAGAAGTAGTTCTAGACACCCCTATGTAACAGACCTGGCGAAACCAAACCTGGTGGGCTATTTTCCTCAACCTGGTGAGATTTTAGCCAACCTGCACCCTGGTCAATTCCGGAATAAAATCTGGTCAAATTTTGACTAACCTGGTGAGAAAATTAAACCTCCCTTGCGACCTGGTAGAATTATTTTGAAATAATTAG
>JANCMA020022241.1:0-17035 GCA_024336925.2 Zoanthus solanderi
GGGGGGCACCATTCAGAATCTGGTGTCTATTGAAGGGTTATTTATAAAAAACAGATCACAGTTTTTCCCTAAAGGGGGGGGAGGGCACAGGCCCCCCAGGCCCCTCCCCTAGATCTGCTTCTGGGATGTGAAAGGGCTAGTTTGAAGCTAAAAAATATTATAAATAAGCATTAAATGTTCCCCAGATCTGACCTTTGTACTGTAGTCAATAACTTTCTGCCATCGTTCTTGCTTTAGAAAACAAGCTGAAACATAATTTAGTAGTGAAAAGACATCAGAATGCTGTGGAATGAATCCTTTGCAGAAAAGGTAATGATGAAGCAAAGAAACAAGGTTTTCAATAAAAGATAGCAGCTGGTGATTTCAACGCCAACTTGACATAAATCTGCCATCTTCTGTCGTGGCTAAATGAATCTAATGATGAAAGTATAATGAGATATATCAACTTCTTCTCTGCCAATACAACCAGCACTGTCTACCCCTAATTTTAATTAAAAAAAAAAAGCCTGAGAGAAATGTGTTCAGATGGGGAATGGGTAAGGAATCTGAAAAAATCAGTTCCCAGCAAAAAGTTTACCAGCAAAAATGAGTTCAAACAAACCTCACCTTGTCAATTCAAATACTACAGGAAACCTCCTACAAAATTGAACATTATGTTATCCAGTTTATAGAAATTTTAGTTCATAATTTTTGTAATGCTAATAAAAATAAAATATTATAAGTTATATTATTTTAACACAATAGACATCTGTTTCTCAAAATAAGATCAAACATGGTGGTAGCTAGCTAGGCCATTTGTGGCCAAAATTCAAGCCATTTTTGGAGTCTTATGACAATGGCTAGGGACAGTGTACATGTAGGAATGGCTGTGAGGCCATCCTAAGTATCAAGACTTGTAAATTGTTTAACTGTTGCCATACATACAAATTAGATGTTTTAAACATTAGTTCTTCTTCAGAATCATTGGCTTGTTTATCTGACAAAGGGTTATTGCTTCAGGATTTCAGTTAATTTTTTAGGGTTATGGCTAAAAAATTAAAGTGGCAGCTAAAAAAGCTGCCATTATAGAAAGCCCTGACTAATTTTACTCAGTACACACATGCCCCTCCTCTGATATGCAGTCGAAGATTTATTTTAAAGACTGAATACTGTGGAATACGACAATGTTTTCTGTGACAGAAATCTTTAATGATTGTGTGACAGAGCCATACGTTGACGAGCAATATTTACATATCGCTGACAGAATTTTTGTTAAACCTAAAGAGTTCGAACAAATTTGGTTAAATATCTTTTTTTAAGTTTGTAAATTGGATGCATTTTGAAACTTAACTAGTATATACAATTTATCTGACTTCTATCCAAAAATTGCTCTGGCGAAAGCCCATTAAACTATGGTGAAAATTCCTAAAAGTCAAGAGAGAACTGGTTCACTGGCCCTTATTGGAAACCCTGTTGCTTGATATGCTAGTTTGTAACTCGTTTTACTGTGAAAATTAAAATTTAAACCTTAAGTTGATTAAATATTGTACATTACCAACTCACTGCTCAAGATAATGTATTAAAAAAAATTCCTAATCACTGTAAGCATTTTCTCTTTGTTCAATAACCTTTCCCACCTGATCAGATTAATTAGCCCTGCTACAAGGATGTCCCATACTCATCTCACATTTAAGTTCATCTTATTTTCCGTCTTTTTCTGACATTTAGTAATATAAACTATTTAGATTATCTGTGTATATTCTATTTTTGTATGTAGGTCCGCAGCACACATAGATATGTTGATGAGTGTGAAATAGATTGTTGTTACCTCGCCTGAAGATTGAAAATTTTGACTAGTAATAGTTACAAAAAAATAACTATAAAATAATTCACATTAAGAAAACAGAGCACTTATGTGGAATGTAAAAGAGTGCCAGTATTTTGTTGATATTACCCATAGCTCTATTTTAATTATTTAGAATAGTTTTACTATTATGAAGCATTTTTAAAATTATTTAATATTCATTAATTTTACCAGTTTGTATTGAATTACCCAGTTCATTTTATATACACAGTGTTCTAGCCAGCTTTAAAAAGCGACAGGGTGCCCTAATTTGCATATCGTTAATATGCATGATATGTAATTTGCACCAAGGCAATGAGCAAAAAATCCGCTGACCAATTATTGTGGCTCAGGAATTTAGTGTTTGAAAGCAATTATTTTGGAGCGATCGCGATCGTTCGAATTTTGTTGAAAATAACTTGGAAAATATTGCGTGGAAACCTCAAAATATTGTTTTTTTTTTATCTCAAATCTTCATTAAGACAATGTACAGGATCACAAAAAACGACAGGGCGCTGGAGAAAAACGACAGGGCATACAAAAAAATGACAGGGCGCTGCGCCCTGTCGTTTTGGCCTAGCTAGAACACTGGTTTTACATATTGATCATAATAATGACTTACGGCACACTGCCAGTGAAGTTAATGGCTGCAAGGTGAGGTGACGTCAATGTATTGTCACCAAACACTGGGCCAGATGCAGGGATAAAGTTGATGACACCTGGAATAGTTTTTTATGTGAAATGTAAAATGTTAGACTGCTACAATTAACAATAATTATTGCAGCAACTAAGGATTACTAACAGCTACCAAATAATGATCCCGTCATGACTCATGAACTTTACTACATACTGTAAGTCAGATAATACACCAATCACTTAATTAGTCAGTAAAAATATCATTCAATAAACCTATGAAATCAACTTATAATCAGTAAATTACTATACCAATTAATCATTCAACCATTCAATAGAAATGAACAACTATCAACCCACCAATTAGTAAAGCAATCAAATTGATCAGTCAATTAACCAACCAATCCACCACTCAGTCACCCAGTCAATCAACTGCACAATCAGTTAGTCAGTTAATCAATCGATCAGATGTCAATCAATGAGACAATCAATCTGCTAGTCAATCAACTACATATTCTGTCACTCATTCAATCCATAAATCAGCCAATTGTTCACTCAATCAAGTAATGAGAAATCAATCAATCTATCAGCTAATCCCACACTTGGTCAATCAATGAGACAATCAATCAAATCAGCCAATTAACCAGTCGGTCAATCAATCAGCCTATCCACCACTCAATCAATGAGACATTCAATCAATGAGACATTCAATCAATGAGACAATCAATCAATAAGACAATCAATCAATAAGACAACCAATCAATGAGACAATCAATCAATGAGACAATCAATCAATGAGACAATCAATCAATGAGACAATCAATCAATGAGACAATCAATCAATAAGACAATCAATCAATGAGACAATCAATCAATGAGACAATCAATCAATGAGACAATCAATCGATGAGACAATCAATCGATGAGAAAATCAATCGATGAGACAATAAATCAATGAGACAATCAGACAATGAGACAATCAATCAATGAGACAATCAATCATTGAAACAATCAATGAGACAATCAACTTAATCCTCTTCGTGCTTAGCCGCACATAAGGCCTCAATGAGACAATCAATGTGAGAATCAATTAGCTGTTTCAACACCCACTCAGGCAATCAATCAATCAGCTGACCACCACTCAATCACTGAGACACTCAATCAATCAGCCAATCCACCACTCAGCTAATCCATCACTCAGTCAATCAATCAGCCAATTGATCAATCAAAGAGGTAATCAATCAATCAGCCAATCCATCACTCAGTCAATCAATCAGTCAATCAATCACTCTGTCAATCACTCGATCATCAATCAAAAAAGCAATCAATAAAAGTTATCACCTAACCAAACAATCAGTCCTTTTATAAACCAGGGTTCAAAATTAACGTTAGTCCACTAGTCCACACACTAGTAAAAATTTTGGTGGACTAGTAAAGTTGACTACAAACTAGTCCACATGTCTAGTAAAAAATTCCCAGCAGCAACGTATATTTGATAGTATTCCAAGTAACAGTATTTCGTTTCAAATCTAAATTTAAAATATTATTGTGCAAATCAAAATTTAAAATATCTTAAGTTTTTTCCGTTTTGTGCAACCTCCTGCCAACCTATGAACAATAAGTAAACAATTTATTTCAGAAAAATGTTTTCAAACAACATATTTAAGTTTCTCAAAATGGAAATTAAATACAAAAATTACAAGAAATTGTGTTGAAAGCTATTTTTCTTTCACACGTGTATCTTCACAAAAACTTGATGGAGTGCCAAAAAGACATGTTGATTACACGACAAACTATCGATTCGAGTAAACATCTTTAGTTTTATTCAGTTCTTTTCTCGTTTCTACAAGAAAATATTGGTATAAACTGAAACATAATCCTTGAAAAAAGTCGTTATTACAACATAACTAGAAATTTTTTTTGACCCAATTACACTTAACAAGTTTTGACAACTCGACAGAACATGTGGAGTTTTCAAAGCCATTCAGAGTTTACAAAAACAACTTTATTCATTTGTTTGGCGACTTGCACCATTTCTCAAATGTAATTATAAATACTACTGACTTATGCTTCCATTTATGATCAACCAATTTCAATTTTATCCTTTAAATTTCTCAGTAAAGATATATCGGAAGACACATAACAAGGTGAAATTAATTGCAGATCGTAGCACAGAAACCCAAGATGTTAAAAGTTTAGTTTTGCATAATTACGTATCACATGGTTCTTCGAGCAAAAATTGCTAATTTACTGGTGTTGTAAATTTAATGAAACAAAAAGCTGTCTAGAAAAAACTGGGGTGGACTTGTAAACCTAAGTGATTACTAGTCCACATGTCTAGTAAAAAAAGATTAATTTCTATCCCTGTATTATTGATTTTGTTTACATCTGAGTGAGTGACAAAGTTGTATATTCTGACCCACACCAAGAGTCGTTCCTACACTTCACGTATCCATGACTAAAAAATGGCAACACACCATAAGTGTTTTGGTATTTTTTTTGTTGAGATAGCATCAAAACTTAAAACGTTTAGCCTAAATTTTTCAAGTTTCAATCCATTTCCATCCTTGTCATCCGTAGCAACAAATGAGAGTAAACAATAAATGTTAAAATATAGTCTTAAATAACAAACCTAGACCATTATTTTTGGAATTCGGCTGAGGGCAAGACATATTTGGGAATTTAAAAAGATGCTAAAATGGCATGACATAGCCCCTTTAAGACAGTTGACAGAAAACAGTATGGCTAAACATTCAGCATGTTGGATTTGAGTCTAGTTGCCCTGGGTTTCTTTCCACTTGCTCAATCTTACATTTGGATTTTAGGATCCAGAGACAAATTCACTATGCTTGTAAATAACGAACTGGCCCAGGTTCTATACTGGTTGGAGATTTTATCTTGTGAAGTGTGTTTAATGCTCGAACACATCAGCTTGTGGATACTCTGTTTATTTTAATAGTCTGTTTGGTCACATGACTATACCCACCCTAAATTAATTGGAGATACAAAATTGACGTTCAGAAATGGAAAGAGCAGGTTTACATTGATTAGATGGGAATATTTTCAAATCTCGACATTAAGTTCTTCAAAAATGACAGCAAATACAAAATCAAAGAGGAAATATACGTGAAAATGGTACTGGAGAGTAAGGCTTGCTCACCAGTTATACAAATCCTTAGACAATACCCTATTTTCTGTTGCTTGCCGTTTTTTACATATTTAAAGTAATTAGCTGAAACTTAACCATTTTACTAATGTCAACCTGCTCTTTCCATTTCTGGATACCATTTTGTCGTAGCTTATTAATTGAAGGGTAGCTGTGGTCACGTAACCCCCACTTGCGTCGGTATTGTGGTTGATAGAAGTAAATCTATGAAACAATTTTGGCCAAAAAAGTGGATTTCAACCAAAACACTCACCTGCCCCCAACTGTTATGGCTTTTATAGCTCATTTGGTAAGAGAGTGCACTGGTATTGCAGAAATCGTATAGTCAGATATCATTAGAGCCTGCATTTTCAGCCTTATCTTCTGCAGTAATTTATAGTAGTGGATTTGAACCAAAACGCTCACCTGCCCCTAACTGTTGTGGCTTTTATAGCTCATGTCGTAAGAGTGTGCTTCGGTATTGAAGAAATGTAGGACTCAAATATCATTAGAGCCAGTATTTTCAGCCTTATCGTCTGCAGTAACTTATGATAGTGGACTTCAACATAAACATTAACCTGCCCCAAACTGTTGTGGCTTTTATAGTTCATTTGGTAAGAGTGTGCACCGGTATTGCTGAATTTGCAGACTAAAATATCATTAGAGCCTGTATTTTCTGGCTTCTCTTCTGCAGTAACTTATATTGTGTTTAAAACCATGAAAACTCCATCATATTGTCTTTTCTGATATACAAACTCATGAATCACAACATTGACTTATAAAGTAATTTAGGTACGGATTTTGTCAGACAAACATCGATAAAGAAATCAATATAAATGAAGTGTATGATCAATGTGGCTATAGTGCCCATTATCGTGGCTTCAAGTTAGCTACTATCACGATTGTGCTATTTATACTTGAGTTCATCTTTATAGCCACATCCCACAAGTATTGCGCTTTTACTAAGTCGTTGTCAGAGTTCAGAATTTAATTTTATCTTGGATGTTTAGATCTTGAAAGGTCATCATTACTACAACTTTGGAGATCATGGGGGAATCATTGTAGCAGTACCTCGTGGAAAGCTTACGAACCTCCTCTAGTAAGTTTTGTGTTATCATTCATTGCAACAAACTGTGTAATACCCGCTTTGATTGGTCTGTAGCCAGTCAGCCTGTGGACAATAATCGACTTTTTGTTTTAAAATATCGTACATTGGTTTTAAAGTAATCGTTTTTCTGTCTAAAACTATTTATAATACAATCTTAAGCACCTCTGTGAAAATGCTTTTGACTTCAGTTAATTTTTTTTTCTTTTTACGGTACTTTAATTTGTAGAAACTTCCGCCATCTTGATCATCATGGCCGCATCCTGAAGAACACTGGTGGTAGTTGAGAGTGATGTCAATGCTAATGGAGAAATTTGCAACAGAAAACATTTTCCAATACGTTTTTGCTTCAGTAAAACCTTTCAATAGCTGCCTTTAATAGACCACTTTCGTAAATGTCGGATATTTTAGTATTTTTTTGTCTGTATTCAAATTTGCCTGGCTAGCCTCGTTTGGGTTAAAATATTCTTTTGAATTTTTCACTCAAAGACGTGGTCAGCCAGGCAAATTTGAATACAGAAAAAAGCATACTAAAGTAGCCGCCATTCATGAAAGTGGTCTATTCTTTGTGTTTTTTTTGTTGGATTTTGAACAGTCTAGAATGACGTAAGTCGTGCCTATTGCAAGTATTCTTCAAGTCGCGGCCACGAACCAAGATGATAGAAAATTCTGGATTTTGAAGTACCGTATAAAGAAAAAGGTTTTTGCAGAAGTGCAAAATATTCAAAATTGTGTCCAATGTTTATATAGACTCATAGGCACAAATGAATGAAAAATTTATTTTTATTTTGTAACAGTTACAGCTGGGACGAGGGAGAACAGTGGCATTCCTACCAGTTCCTGAATGATGATAGAATTTTCGTGTATGGTCTTCTAACTGAGCCCGACGAGAGGAGTGCAGAGTTTACAATCTTTGGTTCACATTCGGGCAAACATGAATGGGTTGTTGTGCAGGTCAACCTCAAAAATGTTTTAGGTAACTGAACTAGTAGTAATCAAAGATTAGGCAAGTGCGTTCAAGGGATTTCTATTTTGTTAAGAATTGACTGAATAAAGTAGCCGAATAAAAAAAAAAAGAGCCGAGTTTGCGTTCTAGCTTTCAAAATTACTACAGTTTTTCTTACGATATCGCCCTTTAGCCCGACAATAACATGAAAGCGGGGATTCCTTCCAAAAGACCCTGAAATACGATGGCATCAAGCTACGGATCTCTCGCAGGATGTCGCCCTCTAGCCCAACAGTACCCAGGCCTCTGCGACTTTAAACTATCTTGTGATAACATGAAAGAGAGGCTTCCTTCCAAAAGACCCGGAAATGCAATGGCATTTCTATATGTTTTTATATATATAGGCTCGAAATCAATATGATTAGTATGCAATAAAATAGTGACGTTATGAATAATTTCAAGGTTATGTGCACAATAGGTTCTTTGCAGTTGGGGGTCACATGACCACAGCTAACTTGAATCAATCAGTTATGAACAATTGATGCCCATAAATGGAAAGAGCAGGTTGACATTAGCAAAGTTTCAGCTATTGACTTCAAATATGTAAAAAATGGCAAGCAACAGAAAATAGGATATCTTTTAAGGATTTGTATAACTGGCGAGCAAGCCTTGCTCTTCGCTGTCATTTTTTAAGTACTTAATGTTAAGACTTGAAACTATGCCTTCTAATTAATGTTAACCTGCGCTTTCCATTTCGGAACAACATTTTGTTGAATCTAATTAATTGAAGGTGGGTGTGGTCACGTGACCTCTAACTGTAAAGGGCCTATGTATGGTCCCACTGAAAATGACCTGCTCTCTCAACATGGCCTCGTGGCTAGTAACATTGAAAGAGTATGCCAGAAGGTTCGAATCCTGTTGAACCCTGAAGATTTTTTTTAGATTTCTCTTTCACAATTGATCAAAATGCGTAAATAACGTCAATTATAATTCAATAATAATTTTTATCATCAAATCATGCATCACCATTGGCTAGGTTCGACCACGTGATGTCTTTGCAAGGCAGAATATCAGTGAATAAAGCAGGGCAAATATCGAAAGGCCGCTAACAACATAAGAAACGTGGAAGTTGTCAACATAAGAAACAAGGAAGCTGTCAACATTTAAAGAAACACGGAGTTTGCATTGTTTTGAACTAAAATTGAGCTTCTCGATTCGGAACAACAAGCACTCCAAAAAAAAAAGTGCCCTTAAAATTTCTCATTTTACTTTTTGGACAATTTTTCAACCTTGGGCCAGTATCACTGCATACAACATACTATGGAAGTACTTTATTCTTAAAATATCCTTTGACTTAACGTTTTTGCTAACACCAATGTAAATCAAGTGAGGAATTTGTTTAGGTTTAGAGGCGAATCTTTATTGTTTTCGGTCTGCTCTGTTACTTGAAAACTATAGGTAACGATTGTACAAAGATTAGAACCATTCGAGGTAAAAGTTTGAAAAGACTTGCCAAACGAACAAACTCACTAGAGTTCTAGTTATCATAACTGATATTATTTTTAATATTACTGTTGCTATTGATACTATTAATATTATTACTATTAATGCCATTAGGTCATGCATGCAAGTCGGAAGACTACAAGCAATGGAGTCCATCGGATGGTAGAAATGGAAGTCAGTGTCTGCTCGGCAGGCAAATAGTTTATAGAAGGCGGATTTTACATGCACATTGTTTCAATGGTTATGATTTTGATCGACCAATTACACTCCGTAAATGTCCGTGTGATAGAGAGGACTTTGAGTGGTGAGAATCTCTTTGAATGTCTTCTCTTTCGTGCTTTAGGTCATAGAAGTACATTCTGGTGTATGGCTACCCCGCTACTCATAACTATTGTACTAAGAGAATTTTTAAACGTTAACCTTCTTTCTTTCTTCCTTCCTTCCTTCCTTTTCTTCTTCTTCCTTTTCTTCTTCTTCTTCTTCTTCTTCTTCCTTCTTCCTTTTTCTACTTCCTTCCTCATTTTCTTTCTTTTTCCTTCTTCCTTCCTCTCTTTCCTTCATCTTCTTCCTTCCTCTCCTTTTCAATGTGAATTTTTATAATAGAACGATAATAATCTTTGGATATGTAATCTCTGCAGTGATGAAGGGTACATGCTTTCCACTATTGGAGAAGAGTGCATACGGGATATGAGCGTAACGCCAACACCTACAGTTTCATCTTGCCCGCAGGGATCTTACTATACCAGGACAAAAGGGTAAACTCTTTGTTTTTTTGTAGTGGTAGCAGTGACATTGACAGTTACATTGATATCAGTGACCATCACAGTGGCATTGAAAACAACAATGGCAGTGACAGTAACTGTAACTAGATTGACAGTGACGGATATAAGGATGTTGACAGTGGTAATGCTGATGAAGTTAATATTGATAATATTGGCAAGACAAAGCAGGGAAGTACTAAAATACTCCATATTTTGGAAAAGACAAATGTTAGGTTATCAAAAAATAAAAAATCCGAGTTTCTGAACTTCATGAGAAATAACTTTTTGTTTATTTTTCCTTTCTTTCAAAGCCTTATTAATTGTACGGAAGTAGCCCAACGTTCAAATTGTACGAAGATCTCGTACTGTATTTTGCTTACTATATCCTTCTGAGCTACAATCTTTACGAGCCTAGTGGCCGATGGAGTTAACACTTATTTACGGTTTCTGTATTGTTAAGAGGATGATAGTCTTTAGTCCTTTTGGACAGAGCGCTAACCCATTGCTGGTTAGCTCCCAGCGCCAGACATGGTACTCTATTAGTGTCCTCGTGAGGATGGAAAGCTGAGTCAACTGTGGCAGAAAAAAAGGTCACACAAACATTTGAAACTGCAGAACCAGGAACCGATCTCGGGCTTTGTGGTTGAAAAGCAGAATTCTTAAAACTGTTTCAACATTGGCGCCGTTTGTGTATGGCGAAGTACGTCCAAATAGCAATGTTATTTCAGTAAAAATCCAAAATAACCCAAGTTAAATTAGTTTGTAGATTTACTACTTTTTTATCAGGGACGGATCCAGCTGAATATCTGACCATGTTTGCCTTTTTCCCCAGGGTTGGCGGGGGGTATGCCCCTCTGGAAAATGTTTGAAAACCATATCCTAAAAAAAAGGTTTATCCAGAATTTTTCAAAGTGGGAAAAATCTGACCGTGGCTCGAGCCATGTTCGCCACCGTCTGGATCTGCCTGTGTCCGTGACAATTACCAACAAAGTACAAAGACATTAAACTATGGGCCTTAAAAACTCGATTGAGATTTTCAGATTTTTTATATAAAACTTCTTATGGTCCGATTGTTATTTGTCTACAGGTACAGAAAAGTGTCAGGCGACATGTGTGTTGGAGGAGACGAAGATGTTTACGGACCAGAACGGATATCCTGTCCAATCCCTTGTAAGTTTTCAACTTATGTTGCAGTACTGAACTAATCTCTAGACATTACATCATGTGGTATATAGAATGCATAAATTAACTTCAAGAACCCCTTATTTTTAAAGTAGTAACTCAAGAAGTTATACAACTTTGTTATATAGCTTAAATTAACCTCTACTTCAGAATGAAGTATTTAACGAAACGAACTGAACTAAATTTAGGAAGTTAAATTGCAATAGGATACGTTGGTTGCTAGTTTGGCTCACGGGGTTGATTACTAATCTTTGCATATTGTCATTTGTTCTTAAAGGGATCCTAAACCTCAAAACTATAATTTGATATATTAAAGGATTTTATTTGAGATTATAAAATCGTAGATTTTTGAGGGAAACCGCTGATCTGTATATTTTGAAAAAAATTATTACAAAAAGGGCTAATAAAACCTTCAGTAGTCCGCCTTCTTGCACTTTTATCGCGGGATCAGAACAGTTGCCTCAGACGTCACAACGTGAAATTGAACGTTTGCACTGTGGTTATCACTGGGATGTTTAGTGATCTTATCAAGTAAAGACATTATTGACTTTGTGTAAAGCTATATCTTTTTAAAAATTATTTCACAAAAAAGTTTACAGTTCATCAAAATGAATGGAATGTGTCATTTTAAGGTTGTGACGTCAAATCGTGACGATCTTGTTATATAAAGAGTGCAAGTATGGCGTCTCTCTTAGTCATGAGCTAGCACTTTTTTAAATTTTTTTCTAAGGACACGAATCGAGAAATCGGTATAAAAAACACATTTCTGAAATCTCTGCCTCAAACACTTGGGAATTCCCCCCTCTCCGGGGCTGTCACGCCAAATGTATAAAACTATCTATACTTTTGGAAATCGTCTCACTTAGTTAAAACTGAAATTGGGTGGCAGCAGGTTATGCTAGTTAGCACACTGTGTCGAAGAAATGGATTTAGATAGATTAACCTTGGTTTTTGTTTTGTAGCATTGCCAGAGTTCTTATTGTATGCTCAGCGTAGTGCCATCAAACGGATCACCTTAGGAGACAACTCTGAAGAAACTCTTCCCCTTACTGGTCTGCGTAATGCCATTGCTATTGACTTTGAGTACAGTGATAACTGTGTCTACTGGGCTGATATTACGCTGGATCACATAAAAAGGGCATACCTCGATGGCTCAGGTAATTCATAGAATATATTTATATCAAACAGGTTTTAAAAAAATAAAAACTTTCTTCGATCTTTGATTGTTATATACTTCATTGATCTCTTCATCGAGTCAATGTTTCTTTCTTCCTTTTTCAGGTAATTCAAAGAATAGATTCATACCCATCAGGTGTAATTAAATGGAAAGTTCCCTCGATCTATTATAAAAAATATACTTCATCGATTTCTTCATAATTTCACATTTCTTGTTTTTCATTGTTTTTCATTGTTCCCAACATTAATATAAAAATGGTGATACACTCAACAAACGACCAGCCCATATTATAACAGTAACTGTGCACACTCTAACATTAAATATATTGAAGATATTACTCGTTGGCCAAAAGATGAGAATTTTCAAATCAAGTGGCAAAAATACTTAACAAACTCAGCTAGCAAGAAAAGATTTGTCTTAATCAGGAGGAAATATAATTCATTTTTTCGAGTGCCTCTGTTATGTCCTTTTTTTTCATAAATCAAATTAAGAGCAAATTAAAGGCAATACTGAAAACTACAATGTACCTTATTTTTAAAACTTCATTTCGTTCAAATAATGTGTACAAGAATAGAAAACGTTTTGAAACCTGTCTTCTTTTGAAGATGTAACCATGAATAATTTCATCGTTACCAGTTTGCTTTACCATTTCACGTTGCATCTCAGTGGGGATTTCCTTCAGATCAGTGTCTGAAACATCGATGAAAAGTTGAAAAGCTGCCATATTTTTGTAATAAGCAGATATCAAAGGCTAGAAGTGGGAGGGTGCACGTATATCCGGGACCTTACTTTACTTGAATTTCTTTAAGTACAAAATACAAATGTTTTAGTTTTTGATAAAATCCAAACGCTATCGTTGGTATCTACGAGCTTTGATTTACCAAGCTTGGTTAGGTTTTTCAACTGCTGATTAACTTTTAATCTCAGCCCAGTTGTTCAAAAGCCGATTAGCACTAACCCAGAGTTAAATATTTAACCCATGTTCTTGTTTCTAATCTTACAGGGCCGGATTTGAGCTGTAACTTTGGGATTAACAAGTTTTATTCTTTGAAAATTCAAACAGTTTTCTTAAAGGATCGTTCATTTTTTCTTAAAGAAGAAATTGCACCGTGAATTATTGCTTAACCCAGGGTTAAAATTAACCGTCTTTTGAACAACCCAGCCCTGGATTTCAGTTTCCTACGATGGCATGGTTAGTGCAATTGGTAAAAGGTCTCTGCCTTTCATCAAGATCGTGGACTTGATACCAAGCTCTCTCTGGTCAGTAAAAAAAGTACTGTACTAGCGTCTGCTGGGAGCTAACCTGTGATGGATTATTGCCCCGTCCAGGGGGATTCAAAGACTCTTATCTGCTTAACACTACAGAAACCGGAAATAAACGCTGGTTCCATGAGCCACTGGGCTTTAGCTTTAGTTCAGTTTCATATTTTCACTAAACTAATTTGGACTGGATATGTCGGGTCGGTTGGTTTAGGTTACTTAGCTTTCTAGGAAACCTGAACTGGGTTAACAAATACTCATGGGCGCCTGCGGGTCTTATTTTTTGATTTTGAGCTTTTAAGGTATTTAAAAAGTCTTAAAATGGAAATTCCTTTGTTTAGGTCTTAAAATGTTTTATATATTAATTCAAGTCAAAAGTGTTTCTTTCACTGGTTATAAGTTTAAGCTATCTCTGCATGGCTATTTCTCGCTTATCTTGCACACTGAACGCCTTGAAGAAGTATTGAAATGAACAAAAGCACACTAGCAATAACTTTTAAGCCCTCGATCCTGTGGGGTTGCGGATATTCTTATCTTTCACTAGATCACGTGAGTTTTTGGACTTGCATTCGTGTTAATTTTAAACGTTTGGATCTTAAAAGATCTTGATTTCCTACGTTGAAACCTGCAGGAACCCTGTAATCATACAATAGTAATATTTCCAATAATGGAAATTTGCAAAGGCTCGAGACTCATAGGTTCATAGTCTAGTATTGAGTATTTCCGTCTTGTTGCTTAGGTTTAATTTGCTTATAACACTTCTGTAGGTATTGTTCAAACATTAGTAACTGGAGTTCAACAGGCAGAAGGCATGGCACTTGACTGGATATCTGGTAACATCTACTGGGTGGATGCAGGAACAAAGAAGATTGAAGTTGCAAGGAAAGATGGGAAACATCGTAAAGTTCTCTTTTCAAACAATCTTGATCGACCACGTGCCATTGTTGTTAATCCATTGCATGGGTAAGTAGATGTATTTTGAAGTTAAACGACAAAGTGTACATTAACATTTAAATTTAGTTCAGACACTCGTAATAGTATGGCGCTTGAGACAAATCTCCACAAATCAGAGCATTAACGTATTTTCATCAATTTGGATATCACCTCTACTTCTTTATAAATTACTACTGATGTTTACATCCTTTCTACACTAACCAAATCTATTTACTTTTATATTCATTAATTGTATATTTATTTCTCATGTATTTTTGTCTTGTTATCCTCTATTTTTCATTTTCTGTTTTGTATTTCCCTTTTTCCTGACCTCTTAACATGTAAATAACATATAATGGGACTCCAGACCCGATTAGTTTTTACTACTTCTGGAGCCCCAACACTCATGTAATTTATACTTTCTGCTTTTCTTTGTATCGCTGCCTGGAGTAAGTGTAAATAAAACTTGTTGTTGTTGCCTCAACATTGGAGCAGAATGTTCCACAATCGTTTAGTTTTATCCGCTTTGCTTGTATGCTTTGTAAGAGTATCAGGGAAATAAACAACCAGTGCAAGAAACCAGAATGAAAGAAAAGAGAGTATCTTTTTAAATCATCAGTCTCTACAATACAACAAAGTGTACGTGAACATTTAAATTTAGCTCAAAATCAACGTTGTAGTTTGGTGCTTCAAAATTAAAGCAGAATTTTGTTCATATCACATTACAGTTAGTGTTTATTCATCTTTCATTCAAAGTCATGAAAAAAGGTTTTAGCGCCAAAGCTGTTTTTGTATTCAGTTGTAGCCAACTGAAATTTTTTGTCTTCGCTTATTAGTGGAGGTAATTATTAGTTTTTTCCATATTACAGATAAGTGGAGGAAATAGATTTGTTTTTGTGTCGATGAAACTTGTTGTGTTTCTTTGCAACCCATGTTTCCTAACAAATTGTGTTCCTTCTGTAAAAAATCTTGCAGTCCAGTTTGAATTCTTTTAAGCATGGCATAGCTAACAAGCAAGACAAGAATAACACAAAAATTAAAAGAATGTGTGTTAAGTACAAGTCAGGTTTTATACTTTAAGTAAAGAAATTTTACCAGCCTCCCATCGCTCGGTCAAGGTGATTCCAGAAGTGATTTTTCCAAACTTTAAACGCAAATTACACCATGAAGGAAAATCGTTATCAATTTTTCTTTTGCTATTGCCATTAGAAGGGTAAGAACATTTTATACATAAAAAAAATCCCACAAATGATATATCCCTTTATAAAAAAGGAATTGCTCCTTGAATTTTCGTTTAACCCAGGGTTAAAGTTAACACGGGTTCTAAACGACCCAGCCCCGAATTGTAGTTCTACTTGTGTGCAGTATCCGTGAGTCGTCCTATTGAGACTTTTGATTATGTCTGGTCCCAGGATCATTCTTTAATGCTTATCTTTCTTACTCGCAGAAAAATGTATTGGACAGACTGGGGTACAGGAGCAAAAATAGAGATTGCTTACATGTCAGGGGAACAAAGAAAGACGCTGGTATCTGGAAACTTACGATGGCCTAATGGAATCACAATCGACTTTGAGGAAAATATGTTGTACTGGACTGACGCTGCTCTGGACAGAATTGAAAGGTGTAACTTAGATGGAACATCACGTGAGGTATAATGTTTCTTTGATGAATTCGATTGCTTAAAGTTACGAACTACGGTCACTATTCACAAATTTTACAATTTGGACTAAGGGGGGAACCCTAGGTTTCAAAACGCTTAGCTTAGTCAACTCAACGTTGAATATATATATATGATGATTAACTTTGGGGTTCCGCTAACAGAAACCTAACGTTTGGGCTACAGATTGTCAACCTTGCATGAATTTTTTAAACTTCGTGATGAAACTATTCGCCTACTCAGCTGCTCTGATGAAGGACTAACACTCCAAACGTCAGTTCCTTACACTATTTACGGTGATGATTACAAAATGTTCAACCTTGAGTTGTTCAAATTACTTGTTGTACCTACTCACTTACTCAGCTGCTCTGATGAAAGGCTAGCACTTCAAACGTCAGCTCCTTACACTACTTACGGTGATGATCATAAACATTTCAACCTTGAGTTGTCCAAATTACGTGTTGTACCTACTCAGTTGCTCTGATGAAAGGCTAGCACTTCAAACGTCATCTCCGTACACTGCTTACGGTGATGATCATAAAAATTTCAACCTTGAGTTGTCTAAATTACGTGTTGTACCTAATCGCCAAATCAGTTGCTCTGACAATGGACTAACACCTTTAACGCCTGTAGCATTACAGCGTTTTTCTAACAACATGTTATTCATACATCTATTTACTGATAACTGACAAATGTGCGCAACGTTCGTGCTACAGTATCACGTGCTAGAATTTCATCAATCTTATTTAAATTCATTTTCTATCATCTATCCAGTCATTTAAAAGTGAACCTAACCATGCGAACTGCTCGGGCATACTTTTAATCTATGAATACTTTTATTACTCGGGCTACCTGTGGTAGGCCGAGTCTAGGTTTACCTTTTCAATCTATCAATCTATCAATCTATCAAT
>JANCMA020022337.1:0-17023 GCA_024336925.2 Zoanthus solanderi
TTTATAGAGACGATTGGTGAAGACATACATAAAGTACGGGAATAGAATGCTGTCTCGCTACCGCTCGACAGCAATAAGAACTGTGCACGTAACATGCACGTGCTTACTTTTGTTATTACCAACACAATCAGTCGTCATGAGCTCAACGAACTAGACCACGTGATCATCATACTCCCAGACGCCAGAGTGTCATAAAAGCAAATTTGCAAATTGACCCCAAAAAATCGCAAATTCGTGGGTTAAGATTTTTATCAAAAATGCGCATTTTTATGCAAATGATTATTTTCATGAACACAAATGTGCTAGACAAAAAGTGTCAAAAACAAAATTTGCAAGACAAGAAGTGTCCAAAATGACAAATTTGCATGACCCTCCAGGGCTTCCGTAAAAAAACAGAGAAAACAATTTTATTGACTTAAGAGTGTTTTTTTTTAAGAGTGTTTTTTTTTCGTACATAAGATTGATCAATATTTCTATCTACAGCACTGAGGAGCGCTGCTAGAGTCTTGAGAGTAAATCCTCTTCTCAATCGCAGAAGACAAATAAAAAGTTTCTCTCTTGACGTGAAATAAGTTTTTGGGCCGGTTTTTGCATTCTCTGTCGCAGGGCAATCTTTGCTGGTCCAGTAGTTGATACTCTCTAAAGGGCAAACATCGTCAAGAAAATCATGCAAAACCTCCAGCTGCGGAGGTGTGAGGCCAGTAAAATGCTTCATTAGATGTGGCTCTCGCACGATGTTCTCGTAAGAAAGAGTGCTTATTAGTTTGGGTGCCTGTAGTTTCGTCGTAGAAACTTCATTCATCAAAATCAGGGTCTCAACCTTCGCGGATAGCTCGAATTTCGAATAGAGAGTTTGAGAGCCTTTATCCGAAACCAGTTTTCCGGTCGAGTTCTCATACACTGCACCACCATTGATTGTTGATCCGCTGTCGTTGATGACATCTACCTTCGATGTAAAATCATATTGCTTGCTATTGTCAGTTAATAAACAGTCGGTGAACGATCTTCCAGCACAGTTTCCATCGACTAGCTTCACCTTCTTTGTTGGTATCGGTTCCGCTCTTGATTTCGGAGCCTTTCTCTTGGGAGCGCATGCTCGGCTTACTTGTGCTGGAGAAAGATTCGCCTTCAGCGGATCTGGAAATTGGGCTGTTGGACTCCGGGCCAGTGGAGAGCACAGATATATGTATTCCTAGTAGTAGTAATGTTTTTCTCAGTAAAAAAATCCAGCGAGCAAGCCACTAGCCAGCGTTTGCATTTTTCTATGTTTTGTGTCGGTTTCGGAAACGGTATAAAAACTTTCATTCCTGATGCTTCCAACTCTTGTAGAGATTTTGGCCATTTTTGAGGATATCTGGAGTCAGTTTTACACTCAACCCAACAGCATTGCTTGGTAGAAACCATGAAACCTGCTTCTTGGATAATATATCTCGGGTTTATACAATTTTTTTACTTGTTTTTCTCGCTACAGCACAACTCGCTCATACATTCGCTTCGCCGTGCAGGGGGTCTCATCTTTCAAAATCTATTTGCGTTCTCGCTTTGCTCGAACGCATACTAATCATATCGATGTCGAGCCTGTATATATAGAAACATATAGATAAAGCTCGTTGCCATTGTATTTCAGGTCTTTTGGAAGGAAGCCTCTCTTTCATGTTATCGCAAGCCAGTTTAAAGTCGCAGAGACCTGGGTACTCGAAATGAACAAAAGTTAGTTTTTCAGAATATATTTGCTTACTGCAACTACAAGTTCTTCTCATTTTTGTTGTGTAAATGTTAGTCGTGATCGAACATGATGAAATTGTAAGCAAAACTGTAGTAATTTTGAAAACTCCAACCAGCTAGAACGCAAACTCGGCTCTTTCTTTATTCGGCTACTTTATTCAGTCAATTCTTAACAAAATACAAATGCCTCGAATGCACTTGTCTAGTCTTTGATTACTACTAGTTAGTAATAGTGCACAGCGCTATTGTTACGAACTCAACATCTTTGTAGATCGATGAGATGAACTTTTTAATTCGCAACGCCTCGTTTCTATGGTTGAAACTAATTGATAATCAATCTTGCTTAAAGATTTCCTATAGACACGCGAGATAAGCTATCTTTAGCGGCAAATACCACCTTATCCGGAAAATCTTCGTCTTTTCATTAATTTTCAAAGAGAGGCGGTTTTGTTTACAATCGTCTAATTCTTTGAATATTCTGTGTGTCAGTGTTCAGTAAGAATGAGCCAAAAAGTCGTATTTGCCCTAGTGGATTTGGCACAGAATGACAGATCAATGATCATGAAGGAATGCAGACTGTAGAAACAAGATGTTTGAATAATTGATCCTTTCATGTTTTCAACAAATTAAAAAATTGTTTGTTCAATTAGAGAGTTAATCTACACATAGCAAACCCTACTTTAATGCATCCATTTTTTAATTAAAAAATCCCTAATTAATTACTAGAGAAATACAAGTGGTGAGTTTCTCAACAAAACTATTCATTTCTAGGTTGGCAAAATCTTTGTGCTGTTGTGTAAAAGACCGTAAATTAAAACACCTTTTTAAAGAAAATATGAAATCACAAATATTTAAAAACATTTTTGAAACACGATGAACTTAACTTGCTATACGTAGAGAACATTTATCATCTTTTGGTGATTTATAGCAGTGGTTATTGAAAGAGATTTTTCCACTTCTTTATCAATGGCAAAATAACTTTGTGTTCGTACAAAACCAAATAATAAATATTTATCCTGAATATCAGGATATGACAATAAACAACAAGTCTATCGTGATAAAAAAAAAGGCTAAAATGTTATATTGGTTAAAAGCTCAAACGTTTTCGACTAAAAGTCATCTTCATCTTCACTCCTGAAGATGACTTTTAGTCGAAAACGTTTTAGTTTTTAACCAATATAACATTTTAGCCTTTTTTTTAAATCACATTTTACATTTTTAAGCGATTTTAATGACAACAAGTCTATCATTACTTGTCAAATAGTTTTTTTAAAATGGAAGAACAACTCGGAATTTAAAAACAACTCGACGAACCATCCAAAAAAATTGAAAAATTAAAACATCAATCACAAACAATTTTCTCAATTTTTAAGTTGATTTGTCGGAGCGGGCTAACTGTAACACTTGAAAAGTCGGATACTTCATTCACTCCGACGAGGGACTAGTTTCAACTGAAAATTATTTTCACTACGGTATATAACTTATAAATTTATCAAAAGATACTTTACACCTCGTATGGAGATGAAATAGCATTTTCAGCCTTGAGTTGTCTGAACTAAATGATTTCAACAGTATATTATAATTTGACTCAGTTTTTCCTAACATTAAATATAAATGTTTGAAGGCACCGTTTCAAATACGCGCTTTTTCATATGAACAATTTTATAAGAACAATGAAGCTGAGACTGGCTGAAAATTAAGAACAATTTAAGAACAAGCTCAGGCAAAGATTGAAAAAAAGTGAAAATGTTTCTAGTTAAAACTTTACTGAATCTTGTAAAATCGTTGAGCTACAAAAAAATAAACCTCAGGCTCTTCTGCCTGTTGGCGCGGACTGCGAGAGAGGACAAAATGCACAGTGGTTAGTAATCTTAGATAAATGTACAGAGATCTCCTCAAAATATAGACGATCAGCAATGTTTTTCAATGCCTCAGTTGTCTTTTTGTTTTGATTTCTCATCATTTCAAACTTCTCGCAGAAATAAGAACAAATTGAACAAATTAAGAACAAATTGAGGCTGAAGCAGCCAAAAAATTTAAAAGAACAATGAGCCTCAGCAAAACTTCACTGGTTCTAATATTAAAAAACATGTATTTAAAAAAAAAATTCAGTTTTAAAACTACCAGCACATTTTGTCAAACAAACTGAATTAAGCCAGCTTATGTCTATGAAGATAAATGGTTTGATTTCTGAGATCCGACTATTTTTTTAGCGATAACTTTTTGATTGTATCTGTTTGTTCTGCAGACCCAATGTAGCAACTTTATTGACTTATCTGGGTGCGACCGAGTAGAACTATTGTTATAAACCCAAAAAAACAATAAGAAATATTAAATACAAAAATCTTAACACAATAAACAATTTCAATGTTTTAGAGTTTTGTTTTATTCTTCAGCTGCGACAATCACAATATAGAAATTACAACAGGAAATTAATGTTGTACTTCGCGAACTATTGAGCAGTTAAATGTTGAAAGCTCGGTCATAGAACTGAATGATCGTTTCACGTTGGTTATATACTGATATTTCTTGATGAGATTCTAAAGTGTTTACATAAGTTCTGTTTACTATACATTTTGTGATGCTCTTCAAAGTAAAGTTTATTCATGCCACTCAAAAATACAAAAGTGTATGTTTTTGCGTTTGCTTAACACAATCGACAGTATGCGTATAAAGTTTGGCAACTATAAATTGTCACGGTAAGCAAAAGAATGTAATTATTGAAAACTATGAGGATTTTTTTTAAATGCTAAACATTTTTAAAAATCACCCAGGGCTTTTTACTTTTAAGGCATGACTGGTGAAGAACTGAGAAAAAAAATTGACGAAAGCTAATGCGCTCTATTTCTAAATTTAGACAAAATGTATATAGACATGCAGACGAAATTCTCTCAACTTACCTTTATGAAAGAATGAAGCATCGATGCTTTTTTTCTCGTTAAGCTTTTCTCTGGATTTTCTTGAGACAAAACTCTTGTGAGATGGGAAATATAATCAATAGCAAGGAGAAGAATGTTTAGTCTTGGAAGTTTTGTGTCCGGAGGAACATTTGGCAGTGTCTTTTGAAGCTCTAGATAGCCTTCCTTCATGTGCTGAGCACGAACTCGTTCTCTTAAAGCGTTTGGAGACGGATTCGGTTTCCGTTTTCGTTTGGATTCCTGCCGTATAACACGAACATTTGCCTTACCGTCCGCATTTCCAATCATTCTGTAACGTCCCATTTTGTGATTAAACTTGAAATTTGGTTCAACAATCTTTACTAAATGCTTGTTGGATTTGTAATCTGGCCCTTGAAGTAGATGTGATCTATGATAAGCTCGAGTCGTCAAACGGCGGGCCCGGGAAAGGTGTGTGGGAATCAATGATAACAAGTCAAGTTATGAATGTTTGTTGCAACAGTAAAACCGTTTGCAGATCTTATCCGTTCAAATGCCCAGGTGGAGACAGATACTACACAAAGAAATATGATGGATTTTTCATTATTTCAACACAAAATCTAACCACGGAGATAATTCGTTAACACTGAACAGAATCACTCGTGTACTTTCATACCAGTCTCAAACTCTCAACTGTTTTTAGACATTTTCTTAACTGTGACCTTTAAGTTTACACGTGACAAGTGTTGGTGTAATATCCAAAAAACTATTATTTGTGATAAGGAAAACCTTTTATAGCTTTGTAGTTCAAAGAGTGCACAATAAATTTAGAACAACCAAATGAAGCTTGTCTAGATTTTTTTTGGAATAATGCCGAAAAATGATCAATGGAGTTTACGGTGACTGTGAATAGATAGCCAGGTTTATCGTCGACTCTAAACTGTTGCTTATCTGTGAATATTCTAATTGAAAAGAGTTCATACCTTTACATCCTGGGTGGTAATAAAAAATAGCTGAAGATAAAAATTAAAGCTTTTGTATGAAATTTTCTCGCAGTTAAACAACTATTAGTGCTAATAAAATGATTATTAAATTAACTATTTTAAATTTTAAAATTTCAGTTAATTTTATCTATTGCTAACACTGAGCTAAATCAATTTTTGATACCAAATATTTATTCACTGTTAACTCCTTTTTTATACTAGCCTTGCAACAGAGACGCAGAAACAAGCTGTCCTATTTGAAGGTTCCAAATTCCCGCGTCCTATTTTTTAGATCTAGAAAAGAGCTTTAGAAAACTGCAATGGAATGGAACGATGAGACAACTGCACGTCAAAACGTAGCAATATGGTTTGGCTCCTGCTGTAGCTGATGGATTCTTCCATATTTTCTGATGTTAGAAGCGTTTAGGATGTTGACAGTTTCTGGCGAAAGTTTAATAAGATCTTATTCAACGTAAATGGCGTTTACTCATTTTATTGGTTGCAATAGCTGATTCTATTTGACTGTTCCGTTTTAGACCATTCTATTTAAAATTTCAGTTAAAATCAACTAGAAAAAAAAAATTTACACATAATTGAAAATGTCCCTTCTGAAAAGTTAGCGGCTGATAATATGATTTTTTATGTGGTATGTCTTCTGATCACCAGCAGTAGCAAGCTGTCCCTTCTTCGGACCGAGCCTGGGTGCCGAATCTAGCATTCACTACTAATAGCAGTTTAGACTGATTACATAAAAAACAAACACTAATACTAATTTATACTAAGACTCTGTATAATCTTTAAAATGCCTCAATTAAAAACCATACTGGATGAGGAAAAAAATGGATTACTGTTACTGAGGGAGGCGTGGGTACCTCCAAATACCGCAATGCTGTGTCAGCAAAAACAAAAATAACGGGATACCATGTAAGAAAAAAAAAATACCGTGACACCGAGCTTAAAAATCGTCAATACCGTGATACCAAAAACTCAAGCCTCTGTCGCGACCGGATGTTGCGTTACTTTGTCAGTGATTGGTTGACATGATTGTAAGCAATGTAATATGAGACTTTAAACTTGAGAAAACGAGCTAGCGAACAAAGAGTTTACAGTTAGAACTACAATAGAATAAAAACCTTGAATCTACAACATCGAAGTGTGCCGTGCTTTAGGTTCATGACACCTCCAAATTTACATAATTCCCGAAACACCCGCACAACACTGACCAGTTCTAGATCAATGTCACGCTAAATGTGTTTCAAATTTTTAAGTTTTTTATTTCTTTACTTGAGGTTATTCGACACATCCGCAATATCACCTGAAATACGTCAAAAGTACGTCAGCGTACTATTTGCTTAGTTTTATACGATCGTCTTGAAAAGCTTGAAATCAGTGTAACTCTGTACACAGCACAATTTTTTTTCTAAAAAAAACGCTGCATTTACCGTTGTCATAGGAGAATAATAAAGTCAAAGAAACAAACCTTAATAACCTGCAGAAAGAAGTAAAGAGTGAACAAGAAATGTAATTTCTTTGAGCCGTCGTCGTTGGCGTTCCCGTCGTCGTTGCTAAAGGTCCCTAATTGAAAGTGCGCGCGAAAAATGCGAAAGCATACCCCTACCCATACCTAATGCCCCCCACTTCTTCGAGGACCTCGCATAAGACCTCATGAATGAGTTGCAACTGATGCAGTCAATATAAAGACAAACCAGTCGGCCATTTAGCTACGATCATGTACTTTATTTGCCAAAGCCACATGCCTCTGACATTGCCTGCAAGCCCGGTTGAGGGGTTGCGACCCACCAAGGTCTCATATTTCGTATTGTAAAAATTCACACCGTGAATAATTCAAATAAATTGGTATAAGTTAAAGAAAAGTCAGCAAACAAACAAAAAATATTGAAACCAAGATCGAATCAAAAGAAATTGAAAAGAAAAAAAACAGAAGAAATACTGAAAAGGTTTTTAAACAAAATGAAACAGAACGCAGAGAACGTTCAACTAACAAATCACTAAAATTGACCTGCCCTCCTACTTATGGCTTCATTAAGCGTTGCACCGGATTCGCAGCGGTTACGTCTTCAAGTTCCAGCCTTTTCTTTCGCCATTGCTTGAATTGCATATATCATTATGAAGATCATTCAAGATCATTCATATGAATATTCATAGCCTGTTTACACCGCGGTCCAAATTCAGTCACAATAATCATAACTTGAAGATCATTCACAACGTCATTGTTTACATCGCAGTACAAACTCATTCTTAATCAACTTCCACCGTTTATCTTAATCATCCTCATCATCTCTTTCTTTTTACAAAACGTGATAGAAAACCACTTTTTGTATTTATTCAATAATTTCAGTATGGCTGTAGCATTGTTACAGTTTGATCGTCTCTTAGTTTTTTTTTATTCTGGCGAGCTTTGGCTCAAACGTGCTGAAATGTCTATTAAGAGAACATCTCTTAAGGAACATTATATATTTAGCCCTTTTTAAAAGAAGAAAAGAGGTTGTATAAAGCCTGTAGTAACGGGACTAAAAATGTGTAGTTTTCAGCGTCTCAAGGGACATCTGTAAGAGAGTATATAGTCGTGTAAACGGGTTAGATGTAAAGTTGCTCTCTTTAACCATAGAAGCCTCAAGGAGGGAGGGGTCGAGCGGACCCCCCTCCCTTCGATTTTTTTTGCCTCAAATCTGAACGCCTTGACCATTTACCAAAAGCTTTGGCACAACTGTTCCATGATAATGAATACATGTTTTGACATTAAATCACAGAAAGTCACGAAAGTTGGATTTTTATATAACTTTTGTAGAATTTTTTCTAAAAATGAAAAAATAATCGTTATTTTTCACTTTCTTTCCAGTATTTTGCATTTCTATCACATAAAACGGTATTTGCTATCCATTTTTTACAATATCTTTCAGTTTTAGACAAAATCTCAAAAATCGAAAATTAATTCAAGATGGCGGCCATTATCATTTTGTCAACATGGTAACAAGATAATTGTCACGTGATTAGTATTAAATGAAAGTTCGAAGTCCAGTTAACATTCATGCTAAATCTCAAGTCGATCGTTTCATGCATAACGAAAATCTTGGGGAAGGGTTAAACGGAACCCCCCTCCCCCCCATCCCCTGAGGGAATATGTTTGGCTAAAAGGCTTGAGGCTTGAAGGGTTAAAAGCTTCTTTAGATAAAAGTGGGAAATACCGATATTCCACAACAAACTGCATTATAGGATAGGGAATAACATAGTTAGCAAAGAAACTGCATGCATAAAAGTCACAGACAGGTAGCTCTAATGAAAGACTAACTTAACTAAATTTGACTTTCATTTCTGGTATTACAGGGTCGCAAACACGCTCTGTGGCCTTTTTGCAGACTGAATTGAGGGCTGCCAGGCCCAGCACATGCGTTGCCATCTTGTAAAAGGTGATTGTTTTTTTGGGAGGCCTTCTTTTTCCGAGATTAAACCCACTAAGTTTGCTTTCAAGGTTTTACGGTATACAACGTTAAAAGAGATCAACTAGCTAGGGTTCATTTTTCCACAACTGACGCAGTTGACCCTTAGATCAAATGACATTTCTTTGCCAATTTTAGTTTAAAACTAATGAAAATCGACACTGTTCAAGTTTTGGAAAGATGTTTAAAGAAAAAGTTTTTCTCATTTTATTACTTAATCAGTATTTTCAGCTTATGAAATTAGAGTTTAAAGGGGGTGAAGTTCATTTTGAAATACAGCATCAACATTCCATTACTAAAACATTTTAAAATACGAAAGCGTGGCCAACTAAACTCTAAAGCACTAAACGCTGCTCCGATATCTAGCAAACTAGGTTTTCGTAAAATATCAAGTCACAATTTTAGCTTTGCTCATTTATATGTGGCAGAATAACTTGTTAGTTTTAATTATAATTTTGTTTTGAAGAATTTTTCAAGTATTTTGAAAAGAATCAACAATAACTTCCTTATCAGTTGCTTCTACACCGAGTTCGCAAATCTGAAGATAAGAACGAATGACAAACAAGCAAACACAAAAATACAAAAACTGTTTCAATGCTTTAACAAAGAAAAATTAAATTGTCAAAATAGGAAGAGCCAATAAATTGAACGAAAACACTGGTAGCACAAATTTGAACAGTAAAAATTTGTTTCAGTGAAGCCGGCTTGAAAACTTTGTGGACGCAACCGCTCAGTCAGTGCTAATGGTTCCCTATCGGATTTCTAGCCCAAATATAAAATTGCTTATCGTTGTTAATTAACACTTCTGATGGCGTGCTAATTTATCAGTAAACTTATACTATAATTAAAATCTTATCAAAGCAATCGAAGCGCGATAAAGCAAAACACTTACATTTTTTCACATCTAAAGCACATTGCATTCAAGGTATTTACAACCATTGATAGGAAAGACTTTGATCAATATTGATTTAATAAACTTGCTATTTACTCACAGGATAAAAACCAAATTAAAACTACAATCAAGTAGTTTAGGTGATAATTGCAAACTACACCAGTACACGGTTGATGAATACAATCCTGCAAAACATCTGTTGAGTGTTTGGAAACTAGTATCATGTTCTATTTTACGAAACCGTAAATTTTATTTTTCCGGCATAGCCATGCATTATTTTTCGTCGTAATTAACCGAAAATATAACTAAGACACGAAAAAATGAACAATAAGAAAAGTTATAGGGCAGTGGGTGGAGGAGAGGGGAGGAGAAGAGGAGGAAGAGGCAAAAAGGAGAAGAGAGGGAGGGGAGGAGAGAAGGGGAGGGGAGGAGAGGAGAAGAGGGGAGAGGAGAAGAGAGGAGAGGAGAGGAGAGGAGAGGAGAGGAGAGGAGAGGAGAGGAGAGGAGAGGAGAGGAGAGGAGAGGAGAGGAGACGAGAGGAGAGAAAAAAGAAGAAGAGAGGAGTGAGGTAGGAGCACCAGTTTAGAAACAGATCTAGATAAAACATTTATAGAGTAAGCATGTATGAAACTCTACTTACGCTTCACGACATATCGACCAAAATATATACATGAAGAGTCGGGAGCCTTAAGATCCAATCGATGATACACTGTTTTTAGCTCTAAAAGAAAATCGGAAATTCAAAAATCTCTTTAACCCATATAATATAAGATACCACGATTTTAATAAAACATGTACCTGAACCGATAAGCAATTCAAACCTGTCTTGATTTTAAAATTTAAAAATAGTATGGACTCTGTAACAGATCCAAGTTTTAGGTAAGACGGTTCGGATGAACGAGAAAGAGGGAGACTTCCCAAGAGGAATCCCAGGCTACGTGGAACCCCCGAAAAATGTTGTAATTTGATTCTGAAAGGTAAATTGCGGCGTTGAAAGGAATAACTATAGCCTGTTTCATGCAACTGAAATAATTTTGTGGTAGAGAAAAAGCGTCTGATTAGGGCGTTACAACGGAATTGAGGCTAAACAAGACTTTTTGACTCACAATATACTGAGATTGAGCACAGAATATAAAACCAGGTCAAGGATCTCTTACAACAAATTTCACCATTACCTATTTTATGCATATCTATTTTTTTGCAAAAAGTAACTTACAAGACTTGCTTGCTTTGTCAGTCCACCGCAAATGCTTAAAATGTTCAAACCTTGACCTAGTAACCTTGACCCCTGACATGGTAACTTCGACCATTTTGACATACTATCCTCAACCCTTGACCTAGTACACCTGACCCTTGACACAGTACCCTCGACCCCTGACATAGTACTCTCGACCCCTGACAAATTTCACACCTGACAAATTTCACCATTACCTAATTTCGTGCATATCTGTTTTTTGCAAAAAGTTACCTACAAGACTTGCTTGTTTTGTGAGTCCGCCGCAAATGTTTAAAATTTTTCATACCTTGACATGGTACCCTTAACCCTTGACATAGTACTCTTGACCCTTGACACAGTACCCTCGACCTATGACATAGTACCCTCGACCTATGACATAGTACCCTCGACCCCATACATAGTACCCTTGATGAAAAACCCTCAGCCGTTGGTGTTAATGTTAACAAACCAAGAAAATCGCATATATAATCAACCTGATTACCAATTGTTAATGTGGAAGTACTTCATTCCCCCCAGATATTAATCTTAGTGAAACATTATCTATGAAGTACCTTCACTGGGGGTCAGTTTGGAAAGTCTGTTCCTTCGATCGTCGACGGCAATCACAAGACCAACTGAGAACTTGGTGTTGTCAACTGTATGCCAGAAATAGGTAGAGTTGATTTCCACGACTTTTACTCCTTCCTTGATGGCCCCTCCTCGAGGAAGAAAACGCTTAGACAGAAGGATTTTTTCGCCATTTGCACCACTGAAATTTAAGAGAGAGAACTGTATACATCAATTCTTAATAATTTACAGTTTGAGTTCCTCCAAAAATTCCTCTTCTCTCATTTATTTAACATTCTTCGGCGCTCTCTCGGAGCACGTTAGTTCTACAATTTGGTCTTCTCTGTAGTCAATTTCTAAGCCAAATACACAGGCTTCAAACCAGTGCTGCAGTTTTGCCTAAATTTGAAGCTTAAGAATATTTGTTTCATTCGCCTTTCGCTTTAGGCTTGTTAGCTGATTTTCGGTGTTTCCTTGTTCTTTGATTCTGTCCATTTGTCGAGCATTATAAAAATTTCGAGCGTTTCAATTTTACTTCAAGTTTCTGAGACAGCAAAATCACGAGGCGGAGTTGTTACTCAGTTTCACTCGGAGAGTTCTGTATCTTAGAGCTGATTGGCTCCGAATTCTTACGATGATTTCCCGATTATATGGTAACAACCAGCACTCATACATGATAACTTTAGTGCTACACCTTGAAACGAGGCTGTAGCCACAAAATGGTGAATCGAAGCCAATGAATGGTAACCACTTAGCACTTTCACTACGGGTTCATAAATCCGCAAATCGACCTTATAAATGGTAAAGTTGGCAACCGCTGGGCGCAAGTATCGTGTGTACCGAAATGCATCGCAAGTGAAATCCGAAGATGTTGATTTAATTTGCCAACAATAATCAACCCTGAATGAAATAGATAACTTCACGCACAGCTAAACGAAATAACAGTTTACCCTAATTGAAATAACAGTATTACTGCTACATAACTTTAAGCTAGGTTGATACAATAATAGTTACATTATATTTAAATATTTTTACATTTAACAACCTATAACCGGTAGTTTACAATATTTGTAGATAAATGGAATAAAATAGCTTTCAGTATCACTAGCACATTGGACGAGGATGATTAATGAACCATTAAAATGAAAGTGTTAACCCCACATCGAGTGTCACAAGATACGGAACAACAACAACAACAACAACAACAACAGAAATTTATTTACCTCATATTTGAATTGTTCACAATAATGTTTGTTGGTTAATAAAATGGGTAGGTACTGATTTCCTGGAATAACCATAAGGGCTATACGAGCCGGCAACCAAAACTCTATTTTGATTATATATGTTTTGATCGGTAAATGACTGACTCGATACCTAACTCGGTTCCTCACTCGATTCCTCACTCGATTCCTAACTCGGTTCCTAACTTGAAAGTCAGCTACACTCTCCTACGATTCTTTGTAAAACTTGAAATAAGCTAAGTAAACAAGTCCGGGTAAAAACAATTCATAATCAACTGCGAAAGCTTCTGTGCTTTTTAGTCAGCAAAACGTTTCACAGAAATTCAGCTCTAGCACTTACCTGAGACCAAGTTAAAGGGAAATGTGAATCCTTCCTATTCAGAGCGTTCGGTATAATTTCCACTTTGGTTACGCTATTCATATTCCTTGCTCAGCGATGCTGTGTGAGCCCTTAAAATCTTCACAAAACCACTACTTTCTCGGCACTATGCCAGCTTTTGTAAAAAATAGGCACTCAGAAAGTGCATGTGGCTACTGCTTGGTTCTGAATATTCGAGCGGACGCGGCGTGGACTTGCCTCTCCACAGGCTAAACGGAAGCTAAAGTCATTGTTTTGTTTATTTAGCTTCTGCCGCTGTCAGTTCAATTAACTAAAAGTAAAAAGGTCTGTTTTTATAATTGTAGTCTATGGCGCTCCGTTTGTTTCAATACTGTTTCGCTTTCCGTACAAAAATACATTTTCCTATCTCCATAAAAATATTTTCGACCATTTAGTTAGACAATAATAAAATCTCGTTCCATATTTTTCCCCTTGATAAAACACAATTTTCATTCGGCTAATAAAGTTTTTCTTCCGAATAAACAACAATTTTACCCTCGTAACATAATTCTCTTTACTTTGTCATTCGCGACTGCTTTTCATCTTAAAGGTCCTTTTCACCCTGATAACAAATTTTTCCTCTTGATAAACAAAAAATTTCACCCTGTTAAAAAAATCTCCCCTAATATAAACAAAAATTTCACCCTGATAAAAAAATTTCTCATGATAAACAAAAATTTTACCCTGATAAAAATATTACCCCTAATAAACAAAGATATCACCCTGATAAAAAAATTCCTCCTAATAAACAAAAGTTTCACATTATTATTAATTATTACATGTCTGTTTATAGACTTGTAGAAGAATAGGATATCGAGGTATTCATGCCAGTAGGATAAGGGGATAAGGTTTGACAGAATGAGCCTTTCTTTATAGGTTTCGCTCCACATATACTGAAGATTGAGAATGAACTTTGTTGCGCGACGTTGTATGCGTTCGGTACGTTTGATCACGTCGATCGACTGAGGGGACCAAACCTGGGTGGCATATCCAAGGGTTGGTGGTTTGTCATTCGAGACCGGCAGCTTTCCCATCTTAAAATTAAATTTTGTTCCACCTTCAAGTTCATTTTCGTCATGAGAAAACGTTTTTCATCCTGATAAATAAAAAATTTTCCCCTGATGAAACTCTTCCCATTAATAAAACAAAAGTTTCCTCCTTGTCAATTTTTTGTCCCTGATAAACGCCAATATGACCTTGTCAACATTTGCTCCCCATTGTCATTCGAAACCGCTTTTGTACCTTAAAACTCAAAATTTGTTTCAAGCTAATTTTCAACCTGAGGCACCTTTTTTCCCGCTAATAAATCAAAGATTTCACCCTCTTGAAACTTTTTTCCCACTGAATGAAACAAAAAATTCATCCTGATCAAATTTTTGTTCCTGAGAAACGCCGATATGACCTTGTCAACATTGATTCCGCTTTGTTATCCGAGACCGCTTCTGTTCCTTAAAACCAAACTTTGTTTCGGGTGTCTGTAAAACCCGGAACCATTCCGGAACCCCCCGGAATTCCCCAGAACTCCCCCAAACCCCCTCAAAATTAAAAAATATACACAAATATACAAGCGGACCAGGGAGTAGCTCCCAGAGACAACCAAGAAGACATTGGATGGAGTGAACAAACTAAGAACATTTCGTGAATTCAAAAATTGAACAATGTTTATTAAAAGTTAATAAAATTGAACACTAAAAAGCATTAATCAAGTTAAGAATAAGTAACTATATGCTACAAATTGAAAGAGGATGCTACCGGCAAAGTTTGCATTAGTCCTCAGGCGTCCTCACTGACCTAATTCTAGAAAATGAAAATCATGTTCTAACTTTCCTAATAAAACCAATTGTTCCTAATGAAACATTAATTGCCAAATATATCTTTGATTGCGTTAGAGTCAAGCTAACATTCTCTGTATAGGCTATTAGAGATTCACGATTATATACAGGTGTTTCTTACATGGTTCTAGACCCCGTTTACAAAAGAACAAATGTTTACGGATACAGATGTTTTCCGTTTTCGCATATTTAAGAGTATGCGGATTCGTAAAGCGTTCAGACAGTACAAGCGATTACAAGATACATTTTTTCCCTATAGCTAAAAAAAAAAATTCACTCCGTGATGAAATTTTTCCTCCTACAAACAAAAACTTCACCCTGATAAGGTACAAAAGCGATTTCGAACTACAAAGCGGAGGGAATGTTATTGGGGTGAAATCTTTGTTTATCAGAGGTTTTTTTTTTATCAAGGGGAAAGTTTTGTTCATCAGTGGGAAAACTTGTTATCAGGGTGAAATTTTTGTTTGTAGGAGGAAGATTAAATTTTATCCATAGGGAAAAAATGCATCAAGGGCCTTTTCTTGTGCTGCTCCAAAACTCTGGAATTCGCATCCTAAAGATGTCCAATCAGCAACTTGTTTCTTCTTTTAAATCTTTGCTCAAGACCTGGCTTTTTCAACAAGCATACCCTGACTATCTTAATTAGTTTGTTTTTACTCCTACGTTTTAGTTGAACATGTGGCGTCATTTAGGAAAGAGGATACGCAAACTAGTTTTAGTCCTATTACCATTTGATTTCAAATATTTAATGAGTAGAGTTTCCTATATTGATTTACTACTTTCTTTTTGTTTTAAATTTTCAACACCTCGTTAGTTTCATTTTTTTCTATATTGATATATAATTTATTGCAAAGTATTTCTTATTATATATAAAATATTTTATCGTAAATATACGTAATGAACTTGAAGGTGAAACAAAGTTTGGTTTTAAAGTGACTATGAAATGAATTTTTTTTTACGCATTTCTATAGCTCATAATGTCTTTATTTGGGAATCGAAAACGGAATTTCGTAAAATGTTCAGTAAATCAAATTTTTTGCTGCCAAAAATGTTCAAAAACCCAAAATTCATGTCTCTGGAGCCTGGTGACGAGTTTGGCCTTGATGACGTAGTCAGTGGTTCTACAGCTCGTGTCGTGTTACTTGCGTGCAAAAGATAGTTCGCGAAATCTCTGAAGAATCGCGGAATGTGTTCAAATCACAGAATTTTGTCTTGGGCATGCCTTTTGTTACAATTTGCAGTCGTGTACTTGTGTAAAACTTACTCAGATTTGAAATTTTCCTATTAGAAATGGGATATTTTGATACATAAATAGAGGCGAATGTCTTGCACATCATAAAAGCTTCTTTTGATTGTGCTTGTTGCTGTGCCTGTCAACAATCTTTCAACAGCATTAAATTATGACTATCAGTTTAAAAACGCTTTTTTTCCTGTTCTATTCTCGGTGGTTTTTCATCTCATTAGTATCGGGTCTTTTCAAACCTAAATACAATTTAACACACTTTTTAAAATTAAAAAAAAATGCACGAATCGAAGAGTGTGTGTCAATTATGGTTCTGAGGATGTTTCTCCAAGTAAAACGTGTATTTAATTAAGTATGTGTATTTTTAAATGTGTCACCTTGAATGTTGTCTGGCCAAAGGTCGTGTGAAAATAGACAAATCAAATATATAGAACTGTGTCAAGTTCGCGATTGTTTGCAATACTCTGGGAGCTGAGAACGATAAACAAATTAGTTATTTGCGGGAAAACTTAATCAGACAATAATTAAACATAGATAAAAAAGAATAGCCAATACAACGTAGAATTTGAAGTTTTATAATACAATATTTCGGCTAGCCATACTAGCCTTCA
>JANCMA020022424.1:0-17017 GCA_024336925.2 Zoanthus solanderi
GGTAGTCGTCAATAATTGTGCACAGGTAGTCGTCAATAATTGTGCACAGGTAGTCGTCAATAATTGTGCACAGGTAGTCGTCAATAATTGTGCACAGGTAGATACCGAGATACTTTGACATGTTCTCCTGAACTGCAAATACTTTTGCTTGTAGGTGATCTATGTGAAACCAGAAAAGAAACACCTTGCCCAGATAAGTTCTTTGGAGCCCCCACAATTGGTTTGTGTGGCCCTTGTACTTGTCAGGTTGGCAAGAACTTTAGTCCCGTATGCAACAAGACAACAGGGGAGTGCTACTGTAAGGTATGATGTGTTCAAGTGTGGGGGAAAATAATACAAAGTAATTGGATGGATATCCCAGGATATCATTTATAAGTGGATAACTAGTAGTCATCTCGTTGCTTCTGTTGCTCAACTCGATAAGTTACACAATTTTGTTGTTTAACACTTATCATAAAATAATTTGGATAGTATGTGCGTTTTGATTGGTCTGCAAGTGTGTTTTCATAGGGCTATGAAGCACTAGCCTGCGTTGCTGGCAGTCTTGTTGTTAGGATGAAAAATTGGGGAGAGGGAGAAAAAGACCGCCTGCCGAAAACTTAGCATTTTGCTAAACAAATAAATTCACCAGAATGCAAACTGAACAATAAGAAAACAAGTTGAGCTGCTATCAAAAACAAGTATGGAAATTTTAGAAATTAAAACCTACCAGTTTTCCATTGGCGCTGTGGAATTTTTTTTTTGTATATGAAGAAAAATATAATAATTAAAATTCTGTGATAATTGAAAATGGCCTACCAAAAGTTAAAAATTTTAAAACCTGCATGTGTAAAATAGGTTGCTCAAGACTGAATTGTAGTTAAACAATCGGCGATTAAGATCTCGAAACAAAAATTATACTCTTCGTTAAAAACATAAAGCTGTCCACTACATTTTAAAAGCCGAAAAGAAGTAATAATAAACTAATATGTCGCTTTCAGGCTTTTCCTGTGCACGGCTTTTCCTGTGCACGTTTTAAATTGTGTGTGATTCGTTTACGACCTCGGTAGCAATTGCCTCTACAGTTTAAGAAGCAAAGAAACGTCTTCTCGAGCATTACTTCGGCGGAAGCAAACAGAAAGTGAGGTGGCGCTTCGACAACAAATTTTAAAATTCTTTCTGAAAGTTCTTCGGCAGTTAAATTTTAAACGATCTCAACTCCGCTAGCTGCACACTGGTTATTTAGTATAGTCTAAACGATTTTTGTCTTGCAAACAGGTTTTGTGTGTTCATTTATATTTGTTCATTTATATTTTACAATTATTTTTTCAGTTGCTGTGTTTTACTTTTAGTTTTTGAAAATTCATTCAAAAATTTCACAGTTTGCTGCACCAGACAACTTGCATATTTACCCGATTTTGATCGACAAGACAAATGCAAAGAGCCAATCTGTTTTTCCCGTCCACTGGTGGACGGAGAAATCGAAAAAGCTTAGTTTTCGTGCAGGCAGTCTTTTCTAACCTCTCCCCAGTCTTTTCTTTCTCACAAGACCGCCTGCTACGCAGGCTAGAATTCTCGTTCATTGTGTCGCCACCGCGTGGGTGTATATGTAAACAAACCACTTACTTCCAGTCATTAACCCTAATATAATAAATAGCACAAACAAAGCCAGAAGCTTATCGCAAGGCAACATTTCGTTTATAAGGCGACACTTTTCTCATAAGCACATGTTAATGAAAATAATTTATTCCCGGGAAAGTTACGCAAATAGGCCGTGATTCGTTGACAGATAAAGCAAACAGATTAGTTTATTTTTTATTTCCGTCTGGACGTCTAATGAGCGAGTGGGTTCCCCACAGGTAGCCCAAGCTCAAGATGAGTAATATATTTAACATATATAATAGTAAATTAGTACAGAAATAGAGAAAATATATGGGGTTTCGAACGTACAATATTTTTGTGTTTCATTCCAAATAAAGATTAAGAAAAACACTCACCGTGTCTTCTTGATGTTCTCAGTAATCCCCTGACCCAGTTTCAGCAAATTCCGTTCGAGTTTATTTATCACGCGTATCGCATGATTTGTCCACATTCGACCTGATGAAGTCCGAAGGTTTCGGACGAAACGTTGTTATCTAAAACAATTTTTTATGTCAAGTAAGCGATTCAAAACATTTTTAGATTCATAGTTGTAGTTGAAGTCATCCTGATTGCCATAATAATGAAAGCATTATTACTATTATTTCCAGCTAATATAAAAATTATAACCTTATTTTTAGTTACTGAGTTAGTAAGTGTGGTAATACTTTTAGTTGTAGTAGGTTATTTTAAATAACCAAACAATTTTACTATGAAAATAGTCACTCACTTTCATTTTTCATAATTAGATGAATTCGTGTGGAAGTTAGATGCCAACCATGGTAATTCATATTACAGCACATCTCCGGCGCATTGTAATAAACTAACAACGTGGAAAAACCTCGGTGCTATTCAGCGCGCACTCACAATCGAAAACGAGGAAGAGTCCTTCTACGGAGAACTACCTTTACACGAAAAAATGTGTTTGAGGAACGTTAGCAAGTGCAGCCAGGGCTTCACTGTATCGTTCTGGTTAAAACAAGGAGGTAGGTAAACAAGCGCAGTGCTTCTTTTTTTTAAAAGAAGCTTATTTTAACGCTAACTCCCTTCCTTTTAGTTTGTTAAAGAACCCGAATTACAACACATTCATGCTATCAAAATCAGATAGAAAAAGTTGTTTTAGGGATTCGTAATTTAACATCAGCCTTTAGTAATTAGGTAAAGCAGACTAAGTTCTGTTCTGTGTCTCGCCCCTTGAAGGGTAATCTGGATTCCAAAATCCAGGAAGCATTTGCTCGTGGAATCCTACTCTTTGCCGAACCTTTGAACTCCGAGCTTGTTTTCTTGAGCCCCAAAATTGTTTCCATGAATTCCGAGCTTGTTTTTTTGAGCCTGGAAATTGTTTCCATGAACTGCGAACTTGTTTTTTTGAACCCTGAAATTGTTTCCATGAACTCCGACTTTGTTTCCGTGAATTCCAACTTTGTTTCCATGAACTCCGATCTTGTTTCCATGAACTCCAACTTTGTTTCCATGAACTCCAACTTTGTTTCCATGAATTCCAACTTTGTTTCCATGAACCCCGAAATTGTTTCCATGAACCCCAAGCCTCTTTCCACGAACTCCAAACTTGTTTCCCTGAAACCCGAGCTCGTTTCTATGAATCCCTAGTTTGTCTCCATTAACCCCTAGCCTTTGTACTAATATACATAGTTTTCTATTGAAATAAAAGTTTTTTATTGAAATGTGTTTGTATTGAAATATACATTTTTTTATTTAAATTAACATTTTTTTATTGAAATAAATGTTTTGTATTCAAATTAATTTTTTTATACTGCATGTAACAGTGTTTTTGTTTTGAAGTTGTGGGCCTCCTTAGTTTTACTAAAATATTGTTCGTAAATTTATTATCTCCAGGATTTGTGTCAGACATAATTGGTTCAAATGAATTTTACCAAGAGAAACTCAAAGGCTGGTTGGAAGAGACTCTTCCTCCAACAGTGAGTTATTTCCCATGGTATCGCTGTTACCGTGCGCAAAGGGATGATTGGACTGCTGAGACTTTTCATGAAAATTGTGGAAATCGTGGACCTTCTCTTGGCTTGGTTAACGTTGATAATAAGTATATCTTTGGAGGCTTCACCGATCAAACATGGCAAGTACATGGTGAAACAAGTAAGTAATACATTATCAAAGTTAGTTTTTTTAATTTAGCTGTATTTTAATTCATTTCTTGGATTAGATTTTTATGATAACTGAATGATATTACTTAGTTAGGATATTGATAGTTTCAAACTATCTTTCATCTGCGTTTTGTTGAACATCCTTAAAAAAAAGAAAACGCCAAAAAAATAACGCTTCTTTTAGAAGAAGCAACTCTCTCCAACCCAAAAACCTGTATACAGAACCATTTTTCGTTTAACATCGTTCACGTACAACTCTCCTCTCTCTCTCTCTCTCTCTCTCTCTCTCTCTCTAAAGGAATAATCGGGCATTTTTGTAACATACTTGTCTCCCTCTAAATTTTAACATGAAATTGACCAAAATTTCCCGTTATTTTTATTTTATATTAAAGAATTATATCTGTTTTACTAAAAAAATAAAAATTAGCCCGAACCTCCAAAAATTATAAATTTGGCGGCTTATTTTGTAAAAGGAGGGGTACGAAACCGACAGATACTGATAGAATCAAAATTAAAAGTTCGATAAAAAGAGTTTAGTTTATAAAGTATAGCTATTGGTGGGCTAGATACCTCCCATAGCATTCTCCCTCATTCCCTCTTATAGGTTTAAAGTAGATTTTTCACGTTCAAAAAAAGTCATGTAAAACTATATATGTGCTCATGTCAATGTGAATCTCAAAGTTTTGAAAAAATGCTAAACTTGAAAGTTTGAAGCGCAAACTTGTATATTTTTGTAAGTATTTAAGATACAACCAAAAAAATTACATGGTAGTTAGCTGATTACATATGTATGTTTCACAAAAAATTTTAACTCAATCGGTTACGTTTTCGATGAGTTAATAGAATATTTATGTAGGTGGACTGTGAAATTTTGGAAGTTACAAAACCGTCAGTTTTGCTAGAACTTCCAACTTTGGAAAATTTCACCTTAATATTGAGGGATTGGCAATTTTCTTTTGGATATGACCCGACTCTAAGTCAATTAAACTATTGAACTAATAATCATTTTTTAAAAACATTTTTTTATTAGTTTTTTACGCGTTTTGGATATGGTAGCTAACCTCAGTTTCAGGTCTACGGCAATCAACTTACGGTGCCTTCTTTTTTAATATCAAACTGAAATTAAAGTCAAGTTTTTAAAAAAATTAGCATGCAGTTTTGTTTTGTCTGTTTTATCTTAAAAGAGTAATTGACAAACTTAAGATCTAAACTTGAAACGACGAATTGTCTCATGCAGTATTCATACAACTGCAACGTGCTGGTTTCACGAAACTACCAATGTGACGTACATATTTGACATAGATGCTCTTCAAAGCCAACTCAATGGAGATCAGAAAATGTTTCCTTTCCTACGTTAATTGCCAGAAGAACCCATATTCTCCGTAATGACGGTGATCGTATTTACTGGAACATAAGCGCTATGGCGCTTATTTTACTTTTTGATTTTTTGGTGCGGTGCTTATTTGAAAAACAAATTTTAAAAGTAAACAGGAGATGAAAAAATTTTTGTTTCGATGAACATTTATTGCGCAAATTTATATTTTGTTCTGTCACAGAAGTAGCAAAAGGCATGAAACGTTAATAATTCAAATAGCTAACTCTGTCTTCGCAAGTCTTAGAAGTTGACTACCCATTTCAAATAAGCGCCGCATTGGCCAAAGAGGTGCAGCGCTTTTTCGGGGGCGGCGCTTAGTATTTCTATTGGAGCTTTTTGGTGCGATGCTCATTCCCCGGCAGGGGTCGGACGCTTATTCGAGTAAGTACGGTAAGCAAGTGCCAAGGAAGTTAGGTACGATTATCTTGATTTTCTTTATATCCTTACTCGTTAGTTTAACATTATCCAGACCGGGCTTTTTAAGGTCATCTGGGACCGGGGCATAAAGTGCCCGCGGCCTATAACTCCGGAACGATAAAAGATATTGAGATGAAACTTTGAGGTTAGTTAGGATATCATGAAATAATAAATTTTGTCTAGTTTATTACGTCATTGTGACGTCATAATGATGTCATAAAATCAGAAAAAACGATTTTTAGCTGATTCTTTTATTCAAAACTAAAATTGCTTGTGGAAATGTTTTTAAATTAAAGCAACAGTCCAAAGACTTCTAAGTTTTCTTTTAATTGTAGTTGCCACTTGAATTATTTTATTTTCATATATCAAATAATTTTGACAGTTCAAAGTTGAATCAATATTTAAACATTAAGGGTTGATAATTACAATATTTTTATTCAAAAAACTTTCCATCGTCAAACTAAGCTTCATTCATTGTTAATATAAATGTCAGAATATAGACTTTCTTATATAATATAATAAAACACAGCTCTGGTAATTTCAACAGTTGCGTGTTGAACATTATTATGTAACATTTTTGAAATTTTCAACTTTAAATCACGGTAATGACGTCACTGTATGACGTCAGCAGTTCTAAAAGTTTTAAATTCTTTCTGCAGCATATAACAAAGAAGTTTATTTCTGTGCTAAACAGTTGTTTTTGGTTTTTGATTGAAAAAATGTATGCAAAAGGTAAGAAAAAGTCAAAAATGAATAAACGCCCCTCCAAAAACAGGTTACCATGGCAACATTACACATCCTAACAACAAAATTTTATGATATCCCTGTTTTGCAATAAATTTTAGGAAAAGTCACGAAATTTGATGTCAATCAGATAAATAGTAGCAGAATGGTGACTCTTTCAAATCAGCGCGGGCGCTTTGTGCACCCCCCCCCCCTTCTCCCCAGTCTGGATAGGGTTAATCTGGTGAACCTCGACTTATTTGTCGAAACAGTTACACAGCAACGAAACTGCAATCTGTATGCAATAAAATGTTGAAAAGGAAAATCTTGGTACCAAAACCTTGATTTCAGCTTTAAAAAACAAAGTTTCCGTTTCATATTCTTGCTCAATGAACTTTTTACTCTAGTTCAGTTAAAATCAAATTAATAATTAATCTTCAGTTTTTATATTCCATTTATTTAACGCAAAAAACGAAAGCTCGAACACTTATTTTATTTTTTGGCTTCTATCGAAGATTGAACAATGAACGCCCTTGCGGGTGAAAGACATCAAAATACATTGTATTGAAACGCAAAGACAGCGCCCTAATATAATAGATGGAAGGAGGGACATTATAACCGAAATAAAGTCTTTGTCCGTAGATAGAGGGATTTATATCCAGGGTCTTATAACCTGGGGAATCGAGGAGGGGGTCAGACCTGGGCTTTTATGGTATTTTGTATTGAAGTTCTAAGTGCTAAGTTAAAATATGGTACGACCTTAAGGCAGCAAGTCTTGAAAGGGCAAGAAGTGAGGTTGGTCTTATTAGAGAGGGAGGGCGGTCCTAGAAGAAACTTGACACTCTACAGGAAAGAGAGGTTCACTTTTTTATTTTAATACATCAGTTCTCAAAAGATTTACTCAACATATAAAATAAAAACTTAAACAATAAGCACTTCATAATACCAGAAATTTAAATGTACAGAAGCAAAATCAATTCGTGACGCCATTGCCCTTAAGATGAATAAGATCTTACAAGTAAGAAAACACTACTCAACTGTGTGAAGTTAAGAATTCGTTTAAGAAATTTTATAACACAAAATACCTCAATAGCGATCTTTGTTTAAAGTATTTATCCAGTTCAGGTAATTGTCGGTCAAACGTTAACTAGTAGCTACTTATAATAATTCAACGCGGGAATCCATGACAACAATTTAGCTTGACTTCCTCGAGCTCTTTAATCTGCGCTCGTACTTCAGTCGATTTATTATTTGAGAAACTGATACTCTTCCAAGTAATTTCTTCCCACCATCCGAGCTTTGCAGTCTCTCAACTACAATCTTTTTTGAAACTGGATGAGATCCCAGCATGTCACCACAAACTTTGAGAAGGATATCAACATATTCCCAGGTCTTCTGCTACTGTACTCTCATCACATGACATTGCTTGATCTGTTCAAATGGAAAGGGTAAAGTACTGAACATTACACACATACTATAATTCTATATACAAAGAGGATGTCTACTAAATGCAGTTTTTTTGAGTTTCGGCTATAAATACACATGACATATTGTTTACTAGAGAGAACTATAGCTATAGCTACTACTAAGTACTGTGTACACAGAAAACTGCTGACAGTTGTTATATACTTAGTGTCCTTTTATGTTTGAACTTTATATAAAACAGTATCATTTTATATTAATTTATTTATTGTTTTTTTTACTTTTGTTCCAAATATCAAAGCTGGTATAACTTAATTTAAAAAAAACACACATTTCAATTTCAATTTAAATTTTCTTGCACACATGTTTTGCCATATCATAATGGCCCTGTCAAAATACTTTAGAAATTACTCAAATAATTTAATTTTGATTTGCTCCTTTTGTCTTTTGCTTTGATGATTCATTGTTTATATTGTCATCTTTATTTTCTTTTCTCAATAAAGTAAATACAATACCACAGTACATTTTTTATGAATAAATGGTAAATGTAACTGATACATGCTGCTGTTGCTGTTGTTGATCAGTGTGTTGAGACTGAATTAGGTACCAATGATTATTAACTTTATTACAAGGGGGAGCTTTAAATTGCTGGATTGTATTTTAAATGTAGTTAGCAAAGTGTGATGTGACTTTAGATTTTGGACTGTACTGTTTATAGTGAAAATAGAAGTTATGTGGTATGAAAACTGTTTATTAATCAAAAGAATACCAGCATAAATTATTATTATGCTTCTCCAAATGACTTTGTACCACAATAGAATGTTCATTGATCACTATTATTCATTCATTTTCATTCATTTTTATTGTTAAATCTATTCTGCAAATAGCTGCGCTAGTCTAGGCAGGCTAGATTTATTAAAACTTAAACATATTAAATGACATTATTTTTGAACTTAAACTTCAAGAAGGAAAAAAAAAGACAAGGAAATTGTAAAATAAAACAGTAAAGTTGATTAAAGCAAACTATAACTAAATAAAATTTGGCAAAAAAAACCAAGGTTTACAATTTTTTCTGATTTCAACATTTACTTTGTGAAGTGCTTTTACGAATATCAATTAAAATGGCGGAACTACTTACGTAGGCGTCTTCTTGGCAAAGGAGTTCTAGAAGTTTTGTGTGCATAGTTTTTTTGAATATTTTTTTTGACAATTTCTTTATACTTAGAGGTATCTCATTCCATACTTTGGCACCAAAGTGAGAAAAAGATTTCTTTGATAAATTGGTTCTTGAAGTTTGAATGTGAAAATTTTGAGAAATGGCAGACCGTGTAGTATAAGTATGAATTTCAGAAACATCATTGAATAGCAAACAGAAAATATCAATTTGAAAAAAATAATTGTTTTAGCTAGCACTAAGTGCCAAGTGGCAAATAAAAATTCAAGTTTTTCAATCTGACCTAACCATTAAATCATATTATATAATAATTTTACACTTATATTATAACCAAAGGAATATTTTTTTAAATTTTACCTGATGATGACCCAAGCGGTTGAAAACGTTTGTTTTTTATAAAACTTTTTACCATTTGTATACATTACTTATATTATACATATGTATAAAAGCAAATTTTAAAATATTTTAGTCTCTATTTTTTTTAAAAAGGGTCTTAATTATAAACTAATGATAATTTGATCATTCATTATAATCGTATTTTAAAATACAACTGACAAATCATGGACTTATTGTAAAATGTATTTGGGAAAAACACAGAGAACAAAAATATTAATGTTATTCCGGGCAGGAGAAACCAACAAAATTGATACGAATATTAACCTAAAGTAAAGCCTGCAGGGATTAATAGCCTATAAAGTCTATCGAACGGAAGTTTAGCTTCTGTAATTTAGTTTTACACATGAAATCAACGCAAAACCAAAGTAATCAAGTTTATACTTTTTAAAAGATATTATTTACATGAATAAAGCTTACCTGTGGCATTTGCATTCAGTAATTGTACGTTCTTTTCGTCCACAAAAGTGATGGCCGCCATTTTGCACGCCACATGATCAGCCGTAAGCCTGGTTACCTAATATAATAGAAACGCTGATCGGTAGCCTTGAATTTTAAAACTGTTAACATTTTTTTTATTTAATAAAAAGTTCTCGAAAAAATTTTACTTACTGCGTTTACTGCAATCAGTAGTTCTGGTAAATATATATGACTTTCCGTAAATATTGTATGCAAGTAAGTATTTATTATATATTTATACATGTCTTTTGTGGAGTATAACCACTGTTCTGCTGCGATTTGCCACAAAGTTACCTGCAGGGCAGTGTAATTTATTACAATTAAGAATTACAATTAACAATTAAGTGAGAAGTTACCAAAGCGACACATTGAAGTTACCAAAGCGACACATTGAAGTTACCAAACCGACCTATGTTACCAAACCGACAGATACGTTACAAAACCGACAAGTTACCAAACCGACATGCAGGTTACCAAACCGACATGCAAGTTACAAAACCGACATACATGTTACAAAACCGACACACTAAAGTTACAAAACCGACACACCACAGTTACAAAACCGAAAATTCCTTTAGCTCTCTCTCTCTCTCTCTCTCTCTCTCTCTCTCCCTCTCTCTGTCTCTCTCTGTCTCTCTCTCTCGGTCGTAACGTGATCTTTCTATTCTATTTTAAGAATTCTCCTTAGGCACTTGTTGGAAACACGTCGATTCGTTGGTCATCTCCCTTGTTCATTTTCCATGTTTCACACCTCTAAAGTAGCACCGGTACAACTAGGGTTTTAAACACTCTAAGCTTGGTCCTCTTCGTGATGCTCCTTGAGTTCCATGAGTATAATGAAAATGTCATAAATGGAAAGCTACGCCGGTGTTTCTACATAAACAGTTTGACAAATAGATACGTTTTACACCATAGTGAGAAGAATTTTCGGACTGTAGTCCATCGTTGGAGTAATGACGACGAAGGATTACAGTCCAAAACGTCAGTTTGAAAATTTTTCTCAGTACGGTGTAAAATTTACCTATTTGTAATAGCAGTTGTTTCTTATAAAAGGTTGGGGAGAGGACAATAGTGGTAGCGGTTTCACTTACCTGAAACAATCGAAAGTTCCAGTTTACACTCACCAGGAGTGCAGACAAAAGCACTCGGTATCAGAGAATGACAATATTTGCGTTGGTGGAAGAGGAAGCAGTTCCTGTTTTGGCGATAGTGGTGGTCCCCTCGTGTGTGAAGAGAGCGGAGCTTGGGTCTTGCGAGGTGCATCTTCAGGCGTCTTCGGAGATTGTCCGGTTGATAAATATTCGGTCTATACCCGTGTTAGCTCTTATATTGACTGGATCAACGGTTATACTGATGGGAGTGGTGGCGGAGGAGAAGGTAGGTCAGGATCATTCATTATCAAAATTTATATGAAACTGCTCACAACCCCTCCCTTAGTTTAGAGTTAAAGTCAAGATTGGTTAGACTTGTTTCTAAAATACTACTTACCTACTCCTCTCTTTGGAATTAAAGTCAAGGTTGGTCAAAAATGTTTTTGTGTAAAATATACTCACCTAGTCAAGGTTGGTCAAACTTGTTTTTATAAAACATTTTCACCTACACCTCCTTCGGTTTAGAATTAAAGTCAAGGGTGGTCAAACCTGTTTTTATAAAACATACCCACCTACCCCTACCTTGGTTTAGAAATAAAGTCAAGGTTACTCAAACTTGTTTCTATAAAACATTCTTACCTACATTTCCCTTTGTGTAGAGTTAAAGTCAAAGTTGGTCAAACTTGTTTTTATAAAACATACCCACCTATCCCTCCCTTAGTTTAGAGTTAAAGTCAAAGTTGGTCAAACTTGTTTTTATAAAACATACCCTTCTACCCCTCCCTTGGTTTAGAAATAAAGTCAAGGTTGGTCAATTTTGTTTCTAAGAAACAGCACGAAAATGACATGAGCGATATGATTGGCTATCAAGTCGTAAGAATTTACAGTTTCTTGAAAGAAATAGAACTTTACATAAGTGCTTCGTATATCGTCTTTCTTGTTGTGAAATCAAAAAGCAATAATTTTATAAAATTAAAGAAATAAAACATGTTTTCTATGCTTTCAAATTCTGGTGAAAACCACAGCAAAATTTGTGAGAATTCTCAAGCAGGTCTCGGGTTTTCACTGATCTACTCTCGAATTCTCCCAAAGGTTCTTTCGGTTTTACCAGGCTATGAAGGCACGGAGAAAATGTTTTATTTCTCAAATATAATCAATGTCGAATGATTTATTTGTTTTAGAGGAAGTTTTTCTTTCTTCAGCTTCTTGTCAGGATACTAACCAGTTCTGTGAGTACTGGAAAAAATTATGCGAGACTGATGAATACGTAAAACTAACCTGCAAGAGTTCCTGCGGCAAGTGCTAAGGTTAAAAGTATCTTGGACCACAAGTAAAACCAAAACAATATTTCGATAACTTCGTATCAAGAAATAGTTGTTGTCACTGGTGATCTTTAACCGTTCTTCTAGTTTTCTGGAGCAAATACTTCTTATTTGTAACAAAAAACAAGTTAACTTGTTTTTGTCTCTAAAAATTTAAAATTTTGTTTTTTGTCGTCTTATGAGACTTATTAATAAAATGAATCCACATTGAAAAATAAATAATTACAGCTCGTCACTTGTATGTGGCGTACGTCTGCACTTTCCCGCCTTTTCTTGGCAGTGGCTAATTAAGGGCGGGAAGCGCTCACCGTTTCAATTAATTGCGAAAAAAAATATAACTGTCAATAAATGCCATTGTTTAAAAGTTTTATTTTATTCAAAATTAATTCCTTTGACTAAATTTCTACAGAAGTAGTTTTCTCAAAAACGTTTCGAAAATTTAACTTACGTCAGTTACCATGACAATTGGAGTACTCTGAGTCGCTGTTTACACTTCAAGTTGAGTGGCCTCCGAGTACTCCGAGATCACATCTTGCAAGTGACCCAACTGGGTCATACCCGGGAGTACTTTCGGATAACGCTGCGACCGTTTAGACACGCATTTTTGGGTAACTCGAGTGACCCGGGAGTACTCCGAGATAACTCGAGTGTCGCTAGTGTAAACGGGGTCCTTAAGTGAAGTTTGTACGGCTAAAAATTACTATAAATAAATATGCAGGAATTCTAGTCATATTTTTACTAACTTTACACAATCGGGTTTTCTCCTAACGCTGCTAAAATGCAGTTAGTCAGTTGATTAAAAGTTAAAAATTATACGCAGAAAGCATACTCACGAAATTAATTCAAAAAAAGTCTCACGCTTTCGGCGTTTGCTCTTACCACGAAAGTGATTACTAATCAATGGCCTGTACTTTTCCACGTGAAAGGCGAGCTTCACTTGTATTTCAAAAAACTACAAGATTAACTTCAGATTATTACTGACAGAACATGCCAAGAGCCAAGCTAGTTTTGTTGCTCTTGTTTATGGTTTATGTTTGTAAATACACCGTCTTGAAGCACGCATTAACTCGACTGTGATGAAATGTCGTCATGTTTGATAAAATAAGTAAACAAAACCTACCAAGTTGAATTTGGTCCAGCTGTAAACCTAAAGGTATTCACTTTTCTGCTATTTTCTCTTTGGCGACTAACCTCCAGCGACAAAAAAAATCATTTCTTCACACACATGCTCCACTCACCTTTTCACACTCGCTCGCTGCACTCTGACGACTGTCAGTTGAAATCGCTCAACCTCGTACCCAGGCTCATTTCACTGACGTAGTAATATAAACCTGGGTACGAGGTTAGAAATCGCTCGGTCCCAGAATTCTTGACCGAGTAAAAATAGGGGGGGCAGAAAAACGAAAAGGGAGGGGTGCAAAGTGGTGCTCGCAGTAAGGAAGGGGACAAAACAACCTCGTTCCCAGGGCTTTTCCCTATGTTGTGGGTGCTGGTCCTTTTCCCGACCGCACCCACAACATAGGGAAACCATTGAAGGATATCTGTATCCGGTGCAGTTCCTTCGGCAAGGGCGAGGTATTTTGGCAGCTCCAGTTGCAACTCTTGAATCACCTCAACAGAATTCAAGAAGGGGATGTTGCTTAATTCGGCTACCATTGCAATATTTGGCTGCATTTCCATCGCCTTTGCAGGATCGAAGATTTGGCATGATTTGAAAATCATGACAAGTGGCCTGAGGGGTGCTTCATCAGCAATGAATTTCTCCTGGTAGTAATTATATGCAGGCTGCATGCATTGCCTTGCATAGTTGATCCACCCTTGTGCAACCTCTGCGTTCCCCCTGGATACTGCCCGAGCTGCCTCCATGACGTTTGGGTAATGCCAGTTGGCCAAGAAGTTGTCCAGAACTCGCAGTCTTGATAGGCCCGAACTGCAAATGGCCCATCTCCCTCGAGGTTGTATGTTGCCTTGACAAATGGCTCCATTGCATCGACTGTTGCAGCCAGCTCAACCCTCAAACATGCCAGCCTTCTTTGGTCCTATACGATATCCCTCAGCTTCTTCCTCGTCTTCTCTGGAAGATCATCCCTCCCAAGGAATGTGTGGAGATACCGTAAAAGGCCATGCACCTGTTTCAGTACCTCAAACTTTAACCACCACCTGGTTGAGGAGTGCGTTTTGGGCTTTTGTCCCGTGTGGGTAAAAAGCGCAATTCTTGCCCGGGGGCTGTGGGCAAATAGGCTTATCAACAGCTTGCTGAATTCATCCAGCACTGGTGTCTCCATCTTCTCGCACACGTGGTCAAGGGTGTGGCTAAAACATCCAATATCAACAACATCCAGATATAAGACTTTCAATGTACGCACAAAAACATCATTGACTGTTGCATGATCTCTCATTGCCCCTATGAGGAGAGAGGACTGGATTCCTAGATTTGTGGATAAGCAAGTCAATAGCTGCTGTGCAGTCTGCTTTCCAGTCATTGCCTTAGTGACAAGGAGCAAGCGTCATAGCCGTTGTTTGATAACAAAGCCATCACTGACAAATCTTAAGATGATGTTTAAGGCTTCCGCAACATGGGTTGTACCATCAAAAATAACGGAGACGTATTTTCCATCCATGTCCTTCTTCACTTTTTCCACTTCTTCATTGTGAATGACATCAATCAGAGAGGAAAGATTAGAACTGTGGGTCAAAGAAAACCCGTTTTCTTCAAAAATTTCACGGAACTGATCCGTCTTCGCAATGAGAAGAGCCGCTTTCAGAAAGGTACGAACAATTTAGTTCCTGTAAACGCGATGCGCAGTGCTTAGAGTTTCGACAACTGGATGTTTTTTGTTGCTCGTAAGATACTAGAACTTCAGCAATGTCCCGTTCATTTGCTATCTTTTTTGTAAGTCTGCTTTTGCCATTGGCATGCTTCACACTCCGTACATGTTGGTTGATAATGGCCTTTTTAAGCCCCACTTCCTCTCTGCATGACGTACAAAAGAGCTTTCCCGCACACTCTTTAAAGTTCTCTCCAGGGACTGATTCCTTAATCCTTTTGCCAATACTTACATTTTTGTGCCGACATAATTTACAAAGGCCTAATTTAGTTAGTCTTGTTATGATCTCGTAGCTAAATACGCACGTAGTTATAAAATAAAGAAAAGATTAAAACGTCTATTGCACAGAGCCCATTTGTTCAAAAGCAGATTAGCACTAACCCCAGGGCTAAATCTTTAATAGAAAACTAATTAGCGGTAAACTAGTTTAAGCTGCGTCGGTGTTTCTAAAGAAACAATTTAGTAATAAAAATGTAAATTCTACACCGTAAAAAATCTAAATCTTTAACCCATGTTCTTGATTCCAACCATATAGAGATGAATTTGAGTTATAAAATGGTATGAACAAGTTTTTTCGTAAGATAATCTAATCATTATTTTAAATGATCCATAAACATTTTCTTACAGAAGAAATAATGATGCTCCAACTGGTGCTTAACCCAGGGTTTTTTTTTAATCAGCCTTGGAACAACTCGGCTTTATCCATCTTAAATTAGTCATAAATCCAATTTGCTTTGGTAGGCTAAATGCATAAATGATTTTCAAAATATAATTTTTGATATTTTCCGAACCAAATTAATTGGAAAATTGATCTTAAGGTGCTACAGATTTTTCAATGCACCTATTCAACCCTGAATAACTAATGAAACCAAAGTTAGTAGAGTAGACTGGTTAGGAAGCTTGATGACGTTCTTTGTTAATATGTTTTTGTTGTCCTTTTCCCTATTGAAATACGACGTTGAATGAGTGCGAGCGCTGATGATAAACCAGGTTTGTTTCTAAAGTGGCCTTAGTTAGGTTTCTACGGCAAAACAAATAATTTACTATTCGATATACCAATTTGTGAACAGAAACGTAATCTAAGAACGTGGTTGAAAATCTGTCTGAGTTTGAAATCCGTCTACACCCTCACGCGGTTCAGTCGCTCCACCTACAGTGAAGATAAGAATCAGACTAATCACAGTGTGTACTCTAAAGGAATTACCGTGTTACCGGACAGAGAACTATGAACATTAATTGCAGATTAAGTGTCATTTACTGCATTTCATTTGGCGAACTCGGCTAGGCGCAGCTTTTGTTTAATGAGATTGTCAGTCTTTGCATAAGTGTAACAACTTTACAAAAACTGGCGACCGTCTAGTTCAAGAACTGAAAATGAAGTTTCGACAGCTGGTTCAAAAGTTATAATGAACAACACCAATCATTTCTACTCTTCGAGAAAAACAAAATAAATAGTCACTTTATAGGGTTTTATCAACTTGTTCAAAAGTTAAAATGATTAACACCAATCATTTCTACTCTTCAAGACAAACAAAATAAATCATTAAATGGTCACTTTATGGAGTTTCATCAGATGGTTCAAAAGTTAGAATGAATAGCACCAATCATTTCTACTCTTCACGACAAACAAAACGAATGGTCACTTTGCAATTGAATAGCGATAAATGTAAAGAATTAAGAATATCTTTCGCCAAAAATCAACCAGATTTCAGTGCTATTGTTGTTGATGGTCAAGCCCTGGAGGTTGTTCAAAACGCTAAACTGCTAGGACTGACTATCAGCAATGATTTGAGCTGGAACGCTCACATTGAACACGTAACTAAGAAAGCATCCAAGCGACTTTATTTTCTCGTTCAATTGAAGAGGGCTAATGTTCCTCCTATAGACTTAATTCTTTTTTATATTACTTGCATTAGGTCTGTTATTGATTACGCCGTCCCAGTTTTCCACCACTCTCTTCCTAATTATCTTATAATCGAGCTAGAACGAATTCAAAAGAGAGCACTGTCGATAATTTTTCCCCAGCTTGATTATCAGTCAGCCTTAGACAAGTCTAACCTCACTTCACTTGCC
>JANCMA020022519.1:0-27861 GCA_024336925.2 Zoanthus solanderi
TACATGTATCTGAATAGGGGTATATTTATTTGAAGCTAGTCACTATTCCCCACTGTATCCCTAAAAACGTTTCTTTTGGTCTCAAAATGCACCAGGAGCCGTAATTTTGTGTCTTAATTTCTAAAAATTTTCTCCATTTGGCACCCCCCTCCCAAACCCTCCTTCCACTCGGTCGCTCCGCTCCCTCGTCAATTCTGCCCCACCACTCTTATTTACCTTCCTACGCCTATGTGTTTGTCTTTGGAGTTATGTCAATCGCAGCTCATAATTCTTGATCGCAACTTATAACTCGCGATCTCAACTTATAACTAGCGATCGCAACTTACAACTCGCGATCTCTACTTATAACTCTCGATCGCAACTTATAACTCGCGATCGCAACTTATAACTCGCGATCGCAACTTATAACTCGCGATCGCAACTTATAACTCGCGATCGCAACTTGAAACTCGTGATCTCAACTTAAACTCGCGATCGCAACTTATAACTCGGAATCCAACGACTAGGGATTTTGTATGGTTCTATTATTTTTCTTACATTTTCCTAAAGAAGAACTAGGCGGTGGTCACGTTCATAATTGGCGGGGAATATTCCCGGCCAGCGGCCCGTAATAACAGCCCCGTATGGTGAGCTGATGGCGCATTTTCGTGATTTCTTGCAGTTGTCTTTCAAGATTGACATGTTAATAAAGAAACGTTGATATTACTTGTATCAAATAATTTTTGTTCTGTTGACACTTGAGGGTAGCTTTGTTCCCAGAATCATTTTTTCTCTTATTCGGCCGAGAGAAATGACGGGAAGTAAAGGCCCTGGGAACTAGGTTGACTTGGGGTCACGTGTAACTATACCGTAAAATCCCACGTTAAAGCTCCATCCCCGATTGTAAGCCCCTTGGATACAAGTCCATCTATTTGCTAATGAAGATATTATTCCGGATATAAGCCCCCTGTTTATAAGCCCATCTAATGTATAGGTGCGCTTCTCTACAAACATCAAAATTTTTAAATATCTAAAGTTATAAGCAAAAAAAGATGGCTATGGAGCTCAGAACAATAATTATATTAATACCAAAGAAAGAAAAAAAATGTTTACGCATGTATAACGGAGTTCTGTAACACTGTTCATTTCCAATCTTTTGGAGCAAGAGAGCAAACAGCTAGCTAAAGTAAATTCTCCGTTTATTGTGACGCACAATAAATTTATTGTTACTCTAACTGTATTTGTATGTTTGCTTTAAGTCGTTTCATAGATACGTTTTATCTCGTCGTTCCGAACCCTTTTTCTCGCTTTTATGTCCCCCGGATATAAGTCCACCCAAAACCCCTTATGAACTTGTATATAGCCCAAGGCTTTAACGTGGGATTTTACGGTATTCTTTTCAAACATTTCAATTTTTGTGCAGACAAACTGAATGTCCACTAGTCTAGGTCTGAATATTTCGAAAGGTGGCGGAGCTAAGGAGTGGCCAGTTGGTGTTGAAACATTAAACTTTTACACAATCGTGCTTTCACAACTGTACAACATTTTTAATACTCAAGTAACACTATAATGGAACTATTTAATAATTACTGAATCTACGAGTTGTACCGTGTTCTTAGTGATGGTCTTGTTTAGTTCTTCTAAAGCGAGTTTTACATTTGGACGCGGTAGTTTTTAGTAACGAAAACGAAATTACCAGTGGAAAAACTTTAAATGTCGTGCACAGCACATGTTAGTCATTTTGTTGCATCTTTCCCTCAGAGAGGTTGGTGATCTACAAGTTGTCCATATTATAAAGCAGGTCTAAGTATAGAGGCTTTGCCTCGTCTGGGTCTTGGGGTAGATGTAAGTCGTTATCCTCCATAATGAGTTCTGCTAATGATATAAATGCTAGTGAACAACCAAGAGGATGATATCGTTCGCCACATACTGAGTTCTCTGCTAACCCCAGATCATTCAAGTCAGCGTCCTTTTTGAAATCCGTAGCTCCCGCCTCCTTTGGGAGAAAAAACGTGTATCAGGCCTTCCATGTGGTGTCTCAGTATTAGAAGGCCGCATCTTGTGTAAGTTCCAGTTCTTTGCAACCTTATCCAGTTCCTCTCGAATTAAGCCCATAAAGCAAAACCTTAAACATTGCACATGGATAACGCTGCTGTTATCGAAGTGACCCTGGTCTGTCAAATCTTTTAAAAAATCGCATCCACCAGTCTGTGATACTCTTACTTAAAAATCCCCACCAAGCTTCAAGTCTTTGGTTTGCCACCGATTTTCCATAGAGAAAGCTTTTTTCCCCAGCCATGCTATCCCAATGATTTCTCCTCATGAACCGCTGAACTGCAGCAATGTTTATGTTTTCAGTTCCACAATCGCCTCGGACTACTCGTGCAAGCCCACTTAATTGCCGAACACAGTCAATGAAGAATTCAACAGTGATCATTGGGTCATTATTTGTAGGGCCAACTTCAAGCTATAATATGCGTCGACTGTAACCGTCTATGGCACCGTGAATGCAGAACCCGTAAGGTTTTAATTTATTGTACCCATCAAGATGCCATATAAACTTAGGATCCGAAGCTGCATACCTCCTTCTCCTAAACCGTCTCTTCGATCGCATCTCAACACCCTCTGGATGCACACCCATAATGATACGCCTAACTGTTTCTCGATCAATCACAACACCATGATCAGTTAACATTCGTTGATGCATTTGTCGATATCCAATAGTACTTCCACTCCACTGTAATTCATGCTCTACTGCATCGATGACTGTTTCCACATTTGACTGGATATTTCTCCTACGCAGTCCACGCTTTTTTAAGATCCTTTTGAGGTGCCTCAAACACAATCTAATACCATGATATACCTGAAGAAACGAAAGCACTTCAGAGAAGCTGAAACCGAGACAAAAGTAGTCCTCTATCAACGCGTCTCCATCTCCATTGCCTCTACGTAAATTAAGAATATAATTTGGAAGAGCTCCACAGGCATGAAGTGTGAAAACAACCATTAGAAAAGTCACAGCAAAGTAATTCCGGGTAACAACCGCCATATCGCATTGGCCCGATGGCGGTACTGAATATGAGCACGCTCACTTGCTGGAGTACATAGCCATCCTCTGACGCGTGATCGAGAGGTATGAATTACGATCACGAAGTATAATTAAACGATCGCGAGTTGTAAGAGGCAAACGCGAGTTTTAAGTAGAGGTCGAGAGTTATAAGTGGCGATCGCGAGTTATAAGTGGCTATCTTGACTTGTAAGTAGCGATCGCGAGTTGTAAATCGCAATTACGAGTTATAAGTGGCGATAGAGAGTTATAAGTTACCATCGCCAGTTTTAAGTCAAAATCTAGCTAGCCAGTCCAAAAATCGACTTTGGAAAAGGCTGTTACAGTCGTGCCCAAGCTTACTCGGCCAGTTGATCACAGGAAGCCTTTCGCGATTAGTAAATATATTTTATTATTATTATTATTATTATTAAATCTCACATAAGCCGAATTCGTTGTAAATTGGTCCAACGTTTTGTTTCTACTAATATTATATTGTTTTAACTGAATTTGGCACATGAGAAAATTCATCATTTGGGTTAAACTAATCTGATATGGTGTAAGAGGACACTAGTTTGACTTGATTAGGCAATGGCAGGTGATGAAGGAAGGTCTCTGTGATAAATAATAGTTTTGGTTGTAGAGTTTAGATTTTATAGTTATAAGTGTAATATTGTGAAGATATTAAAGAAGAGCTAGAACTCGAAAGGATTCTATCTGTGTCTTGGCGAGCCCGTAACACTAATCTGGAAAATTTGACTACAAATTTACCCCATGCTGCGGACATTTAAATTTGACCATACAGTGGACTGGGTCCAACTGAATAGGAGACGCCACCTTCTAAAACATCGGTAAGCGGAAGTTGGCATGAATTTTTGCGCTCGACGAAGGTGAACGCATTCTAGTCGTGTCGTTTTCCAACCGAATATTGTTCACTTAATTAATTAGCCTTGTTTCCATCTTCTTAAAAGACTAATTATGTTGATTAGCGACGTTTTTCTCGACGTCGGTGCTCTGTTGGCTGTTTTTATATTAACGTGCAGAAATGTGAGACCTATTTTTTAGAATATATATAATAAAAAGCTATTTGAAATATTGAGGGTTGTTAAGACAATATAATATGAACGTTTTCGACTTTTAAAAGCCATCTACAGATAAAACTCGAAATTGTTTTAACAACTTTCAATATTTTAAATAGCCTTATATTATATATATACAAAAAAATTCTTAAGCGTAATTACCAAGTCAATATTTTTCAGAATTCGGATACGACGATTCTTATTTAACAATTTAACAATAAATTAAGCGATAACATGTTTTATATCTGACGACGTTTCGACGTCTGCAACGTCATTTTCAAGTCATTGTTATTGAAGGTCATTGAAGCAAAGCGAAGTTTATATAGGTGGCTGAATTGCACAACAAAAACAATAAAAAAAAAACAAAAAGAAAAACAAAAGCAAAACTTAAAAAGTGTCAAACAAAAAGCGTGGCACAAACAGAATCCGATTGGACATTCAAACCAATCAGTTAAATTAAACCAAACTCATGTTATCGCTTAATTTTATAATTAATTATAAAATATTTTTCAGAACATCAGTAAGTTGTGCAGTGATATGGAACGCCAGTTAGGTTATGTGGTTTTCTCATTACGTTATGAGGTTTTTTGATGACGTTCTGTGTTTCCAAGTGGTCTAAATAGCAGTAAATTAAAAATGATTTTCAAAGTAATGCATACAGATTTAAAATTAACAAACATAGTCAGTGTATTTTTTAAGGCCGTTATAGCTTAACTTATATATAATTATGTAACCTTGTTAAGAGAAAATTTAATTATAATGATAATTTTATGATAAAATGCTTTATGTTGGCTAGAGTTATTTAATGAGGGCCTCTTTGACAATTTGCTGTGTTAATGTTACTACTACTTTGGTTCATTTTGAGGATTTGTAATTGTGTTGCGGTTACCTCCTCGTGATGGTTTGTTCATTGTCATATCACGGGGAGGTGATTTTTTCAGTAGTTTTAGATGCAATAATAAACTTTACCAACAACGATGAATCACCTGCCTCGTGGTAAAACCTTTATTCTTGTGGGCTCAAAACTCCAAATACGAAATCTCCTTTCACTTCCCAGTATTGTGAGTACACTATATCAGTCTATACATGAGAACAAGTTCGCCACAGAAGAACGGTTCTTCGATTTCAGTTTCGGTGAACAAGATTGTTATTCCTTTGTTCCCTGCACAAATTTTTCGAACAGTCGTCTAGAAACGGCATCGATCAAATCATATTTACAAGTGGTAAGACTTTCGCGTCTTCTCGGATAAGGACGTTAAACCGTAGGCCCTCGTAGACATATCTGTGTTTATGTGTGTAAGTCATGTGAAAGGTCTCCGTCCATCTTAGAGTGGTAACGATGATGTGCCCAATTTGTAGGCCTTTGGCCAGCTACAAAACTTGATACCTAAATAAAGCCATTATTAACATTCCATTGATGTGCCCTAACCATACCTTTACATAAGTAGTTAGTCGTAACGGTAGGCAACGAGTCTAAAACTGATAGGCTCCGTTTTTGTTTTTGTTTTTTTGTGTGTGTGTCACGCATGTTCAATGCATGCGCAAGTTTTGTGTCACCAGTGTCTTGGATTTCGTCCGAGAGTTCATATGGCGAAGAAGTGTGAGTGAGCGTAACACGTAACTGAATTACAGACTTTTGAAAGCATTTGAAGGCTTCAATACCTTTAAAGTATGAAATTAAAAAATTTCTTCGAGTCAATTAAATTAATTTTTGTATATGAAAGCGAACGGAAGATATTCGATTTTATGTCTGTGTCTGTATGATACTGAGGAATCCCTTAAAAGTACTGCTTGGTATATACTTCATGCCAGTATGCCAGTAAGTGTTAGGGTCTCCCTAAGGGGTATATACTTACTTGTTAGGGAGACGATATGAAGGGCGACTATATGGCATACTAGCATGAAGTATACACCTACTGCACTATATGCAGTTGTCAGAATTTCGTCAATGACATCTTATTAAGCGGTATCAAATCCTCATACTAAGAGGTACGACGAGCATTCCCGCCCAAAAACAATGCCCCTCTCCCCCCATCAAGCACATCTCTATCCAACCCACTCGAAGAACGAAACAGAAGTCCTCGTGATGAAATACGGCTTGCATATGTGTATGTCATAGGCCTTTTGCATCAAGTAATCACATGATACAAATAATGCTATTCTGGTGGGCAAAGGAATTTGACTGATTCCAAGACAAGGCTCAATTAACTAGAATAACGTGATTTTTCTTAGTTTCACATTTCCCAGTGGAGTCTGTCTCATTCTTTTGCCCACCAGAATAACATTAACTGTACCATGTGCTCACTTGCTGCAAAAGGCCTAATAGCAGTAGAAGAGGCCCCTGATATCTCATATTATTTCCTCCGCTTTCTTTCGTTTTGGATTATCTATTAAAAGACTTCCACAAGCTAGTTTCACGGCGTAAACAATAAAATATGCAGGTTTTAATCCTTTAATACAAATTTAACCAAATGTTACTTCAATGATACATTTTTATGATATAAAGCACTATCTATTCTAAAACATAAAACATTTCAGTTCTCAGAAAATTGTAACTTTTGATGTTCAAACTCAATGTCTTTTTATTAAAAAATGATCATAGCTGCATCAAGCCTTCAAGTGCTACGTGTATATCCGTTAATTTTTTTGCATCGGTAAAGGCAACAAATTAATCCGCGCTTCTATAAGGTGAAAAAAAAGCATTATAGGGGAACACTTTATGTTGTTAAATACTTCAACTATGTAAAACATTTTGTATACCGTTTAATTTTATAAACATTTTCTAATACTCTGATATTTCTTTTAAATATAATTATATCATAGATACTTGATAATCTCGTCACAATATTGCAATTCCAACTATTTTCATTGGTAAGCTGACCATAACATAACTATAAAAACATAGCAAATAAAAACGAGTGCAGTTTTAACACAAATATTGTTATCAGTTTAAAAAATAGTATGTTAAATACTCGTTTTACTTTTAGTATGACATTCGCAAATAAACCTAAATTAAAATTAATTTAATTTGATACATATTATAGGAAACAAAACAGCTAATAAAACATTTGCCTAACATTTTTGATATAAAAGTTTAAAAAAAAGGTTGTGCAACTAAACTGTTTGGATCAAAACAAACAATTTCAAATGGGAATCCTAACAAAGGAAGTAAAAACCGTGGATGAATTATATTTTACTTGATTTTGTTGTGAAGTACCAGCTGAAAATTCCTTAAGGCTAAAGCAGTGATTTTAAAATAGAAAACGGAAAGATTAAAAAGAAAATAAACCTAGGCGCCTCATATACATATTTTAATGAGGTGGTGTCCGAAGGATTTGTTTGAGCTTAAAGTGTTGCCCAAAAGGAATTTTTTTTGGGTCGTGAAAAAAACAGAGAAATTTATTTTTTTTGGCATTGTATTTTTCATCAGCTCAAATCAGCAGTAACCAATATGGGTATAAAATATGAATGAATCTCTGTCGGACCCCCTGTAATTAAAATATGAGTGGGCGCCCTGGGAAAATGAACTTCGTATCATCCTATTTTGTCTAATATCATAGTCTTATCATTTTAAACTATAACTGTAATTTAGATTAAATTTTCTTCTACTAAGCTTAACCATTATTATTGACTTTATATTCATGCATAAAGCACTTCTTGAAGCCTTGGGTATAATACTGTCATTATGCCACAGTCTGTTCTTACTCCAGGTTCAGAATAAACAGGGGGGGGGTTCAAATTAGACGGCGGAACTTTGAAAAATCATGAAATGGGGGGAAGCAAATAGAAAACTTGATAAACGCGGGGTAGGTGCAGAGTAATATACGATGTGCCCAAGCGCTATCGAGAGCTAAAAGACGGAAACAAAATATAACAGACAAGAGACGAAATTAGGTTTATTCTTTAACACTGAGTCATAATACTTCGTTAAATTCTAGAAATTAATAATCGGGGGGTCAAAATAAGCTGCAAAGGGTCTCCAAAAATCATGAAAAAAATAAACGTCCAACCAGTTATCTGAACTTGAGAGTACGTTTTGTAGCAAAAACTAAAAATTAAAACATAGGCGATTCCTTGCTGACGTCACTGTTTATAATCTGTTTCATTAGCATACAATTTTGGTAACGCGAAAACAAATTTAAAGCCTTGGCAAACGAACAAAGTGATGAAACCTTTGCATTTATCCATGTATTTTCTGAAGAGATACTGGCACTCTAAAATCTAAAAAAAATATTGGAGACCAGACATCGTCACTGAGCCATAAATTCTTCGTAAGTTAGACCAGTATTTAACATACTTTTCACGTGAATTTTCAGGGAAATCTTGATTTGGAACGCGACTTTAAAATTTGAAAGCCTATCAGAAACTGGGGCACGCACTTATGGTAATGAAGAAAAAAAGTAAACAAATATTCCCCTATGGAGGAAATGAAAACAGTGCCCACAAAGTGAGACGTTTGCACTATTTTACAGGTCACAGACATTTACTACAAGGTGAACAGTACAGGGAAGGTTCGCCTAGCGACTTCGATTCACCATCAGCATAAATATCAACGTCCCTAGTGCCACGAGTTCTGTATACGCTATGGTGATTATGGTGATAAGATGGTCGATTCTAACCATGAAAAGCCAAGAGTTCACCATTCTGATATCAATCCATATTACCTTATGCTCAAGTCATTAGCTAAAATAGAATTAATGATACCAATACATGTGGTTGCGTTAAAAGACATGAATGCAAAGAAAAAGCGGTCATGTGTAAAATTGACTTTCATTTTGTTCATATTTCAGATCGTTAGCAAAATGTGTTGATATTTTACTAGATATTTAGTGTTTGTCAGGGAAGACAAAAAAAGCCATCTGTCACAAACCTGAAACATTTCAAATTGCCTACGCCGCATCGTGAACATCGTCTGGCCCAATACCAAATTGAACTATAGACCAGATTACCTCAAACAATAACATCAGCTATGATATGAAAAACAGTGAGTTGTTGGAGCTGGATGGGCCATGTCCTCAGAATTGAGCCATCTGCCATCCCCAGAGTAGCCATGTGTTGGACACCACCTGGGAAACGGTCGATGGGAAGACTAAAAGAAACTTGGACAGTGCAAAGGGAGATGCTGGCAAACAGTATTGCCTGGGGCGAGCTGAAGAAAAAGGCAAAAGACAGGCAGCAGTGGAGGGATCCGGTTATGGCCTTATGTGCCCAAGGGCACCACAGGAATTGAGAGAGTGAGTTAGTGTTTTAGATTTAAAATATATCTCGGTGTAACAAAGACAGCAGAGCTTTGGGAAACTTAGGAAAGGAGCTATGTAGATTTGTCCAAAACGGTCAGCTTAAGGGAATCTCTTTGCAACCTAAACTGTTTCCATCGTGTTTTTAACGACTGAGAATTTTCCTGACGAAATAGATTTGTGATTATATTGCTGAACGCCTTCATAAAACTATTAATGTTTCACTAGGAAATGTTACAGCAAAGAAACGTGACGGTTTGGAGGAGGTGCAGCCTCGCTTTTCTTTACAATAGGGAAGGGTCAAGGGTTTACTCTATCCTTCCTCAAGCTTCTCCATGCTCCGCTGCCTTTACTAACGACCACAGTTTTTTTTTTAAAAAAAAAACCCATAAAATTGTGAATTAAAACTAAATTAAATCTTCGTTTTGAAATTTCACCTAACGAAACTTTAACTGCTTGGATTAAACAAGCCAGATTGTCTCTAGTGAACATACTCTGTGCTGACTACCCTCACCTTCTGTAACGCTTTAAGCAAATGATAGCCTAGTGCTGCATCCATCCGATTGCCCTCATTGTCTACTCGCGTCTTAGTCAGCTGTGGTGTTTCCTGGATCACTTTCCAATTCACTGACTGACAAAACCGGGTTGTCGTAAGCATGTAAAGTGTCAGAAGCGGTCACTTGTCTAGCTTCATCTGGAGGGCTTGTTTCTATCTCACTGATATTAAGGGCAGGATTAACGTAAGAATGTGAAGCGTCCTCTGTACTCTCTTTATCGTCACCATTAACTAAATTCTCCTTGCTACCAAACGTTGTCCCAACAGTCATGTTGTTTTCCTTTGGAGAAACAGCAACTTCGTTTTTACCCAGTTTTGGAAGATCCCACTTTGGAAGATGCCCCATAGCAAACTCATCCTGATTCTTCTCTGCTTCGTTTACAGCATCGTCCCTTGACACAACCGTTGTGCTTCTCTTGTTAGCTTTACCATTAGCATCAGCTTTAGGGGGGCCATTGATACGAGTGATTGGAACAGTATCGCCTTCAAACTCGTCCACGTCTGCATCACCACGACTTGCATCAATTTCCTGCGGACCACCGTAGTAATCTACCTGATAGTAGCTAGCCCTTGGTATTGCAGTAAACCCCCTAAGCTCTAAATCAGCTTCTGGATTTAAGGTGAAGCCTCTAACAACACGATCTCGATGACATCGGACGACAAGAACAAGAACACCGAACAAAAATATAACTCCCATTAATGCCCCAAAAGTCACATACAAAATGAAAGCAAGTTTATTTTCTGTTTTGACCTGAGGTTGCTTAGTGGGTTTACCAGGTTCAACGACTTCAACACTCTTAGCAGCGAAGGAATTGCCCTTGTAGTTTACCTCAAGATTCTCTTCTTCAACAAGTTTTTCTAATTGCTTGGTAATGTTTGTTCGTTTACCATCTTCAACCGTAAAAGTGACTACAACGGAACCACAAATAATATCTTCAACGTTAATTTTGTTTTGTTCAATTCCAAGAGAATAAGATACTTGTGATTTGAATTCATAAATGAAATCTTTTTCAGAACTTTTATCTTTTTTAACTAAATCACAGTCTCCTTCAAGAGTTAGTTTAAAACTAACATCACATTTAATGCCTGTTGTATGAAAGCCCACCCTTTCTGGTGAAGACATGGCTCTAAAATCATGGCTTTGAAAATTAAACGATATGTTTTGGAAAGATGATTCGATACGCGTGTTTACAACATTCAGCACAGAAAGAGTAACCTTTAAAACACCAGATTTACAGTTTGAAATCTCGTTAGTCACAATTTTTGCAGTGGACACATTAACAACGGCAAAAACTTCCTTTTCCAGTCGTTCCGCAAACTGGCATTTCTGGAAATTTTCCTCGCATTCCCCGCGCATTTCAATAACGTAGGTTTTGTTACGAATTGGAGCTGATGTTGATGGAACGGAAGATGGCAATAAAGTTGACGAGGGAACAGCAAATGAGATCGTGGAATTTGGCTGTTGAGCAGACATCGAAGTTGCAAATGTCGCAACTGTTAAGCCCTGCGTCGATGTTTTTGATAATGAAACATGCGATGGCATGGTCTCACTAAGAGAGTATGTTTGCTGTGGTGCTAGTTCTGTCGTAAATACAGTAGAATAGGATTTCTCAATCTGAACACTTGATGACCCTGTCACAATTGCTGATGGCGTTGCCACGACGAACGAGGCAGTTGTTGGAAGGACAAATGAATAAGTTATATTAATTGTGGCTACGGTTCGATTAACAAACAAATAAGTTTTGTTTGATGTTGTCATGGCAACTGACCTAGTGCCATTCAGTGTTGTAGGCGTTGTAACAAAAATAGACTGAGTTGATTTCGTTGCATTTGTTGTTAACGTTGCCATGATAGACGAAGTGCTTTCAACGTCCGTTGAATTTCCTGGTGGCGATGTTTTTGAGGCAGTTAACTCGATTACACTTGATGTTGCATTGACAATTATCGTCGTTATTGTCCTTGATGTCTTTGCGATATTTGTTGTTAGTGTTGAATTAACATCTGAAGTTGCATTCACCTCTGCTGTTGGAGTGACAACTAATGCCTGGGTTGCACTTGTTGTCGTCGTCGCTGCAGTTGATATCAATGTTTTCATGGGAGTTAACAGTGTAATATTTGTTGTTAGTGTTGAATTAACACCTGAAGTTGCATTCACCTCTGCTGTTGGAGTGACAACTATTGCCTGGGTTGCACTTGTTGTCGTCGTCGCTGCACTTGATAATGTTCCCACGGTTGTTAACAGTGTAACATTTGTTGTTAGTGTTGAATTAGCATCCAAACTTTCGTTAACCATTGCTGTTGGAGTGGCAGTTATTGCTGTTGTTTTGACTGTTGAATGATTTAAATTTAATGATGGTGTTGGAGTGCTGAGCAAATACGTTCCATTCGATGTTGCGCTGGCAGTAACCATTCTTGTCATTGTATTTCCTTTTAAAGTTAGCAAGGCTTTTGACGGCGTCATATTTGATTTAAGTGTCGCACTTGCACCCGACTGGAAAGTCGCTGATGGAGTGAGGGAAAGTAACCCAGGTATATCTGTTGCTGGCAATGCCATTTTGGTAAAATAAGTTATACTTGAAACTGAAGCTGAAATTGGTGATAAAGTTTCACTTACTGTTGTCAAATACGTTTCAATTGCAGTTGCTACTGGAGCTGAAACTGATGGAGCAGTTGTATTTGCTGTTGATAATGTAGCTTTCATCGAAAAGGGTTTATTCGCAAATGTTGACTGAGTGAAAACCGACGTCCGAGTTGTATTTTCTGTTAACGATGTTAAACTGATCTCATAGGATGCAACTAAAGATGACACATTGACTGTCACTGAAGTTGTAAAAAGGTGAGTCGAATTTGCGTTTGTAATTGTTGTATTGTTTGTTCCATTGTTTATCACTGCATCGCGCCTTATTCGTTGATGAGGGATCGTATAAGTATTCCCTCCAAAAAAATTTTTAATGCAGGAATTGTTTCTTTCGTCAACAATGCAGATTGATGGAATGAGAAGTAGCTCCTTGGAAGCGTAGTTTCCCTGAAGTAGCCTTTGTAATACGCTATGGTCTTCTGACGAGGTAACTGCTACCTTATCCTACAAAACACAAATTACTATGTCAGTGACATTGTCACGAAGCAGCTTGGGTCAGTGGTCGGAGTCATGATTTAAATGCCGACGACTCTGGTTCAGATACCTTACTCGTATTACTAAATAGATTTGTTTTCGGTGATACCAAGGGCATCCTTAATCCAAAACAGCCAAGTGGTTTGCCTCCTACTATTTTGGATTATTAACGGGGTAGAGGAGTGGGGCTTAAACTAAGCTTGTTTTCTGGTCACATGTATAAACGTTTTTATGTACGAGTCAGCAACACTAACTTTGTTTCCTTACATTTGTTGTTGGAGGCAGAGTTGTGTCTGTCTGTGAGTTCCGATCCCAAATTCAATTTCTCGTTTCTAAGATCAGCCGATTCGCTATTCAGGTTTCCCTTGCACGAGAGGAGCCCGGGCTCTAATCTTTTTGACATAGGTTTTCGGAAATTAATGACGTGCATGAGTTTCTTATTAGTGGCATATATGTAACCTTGTAATAATTGCACAACAGCCTGTCATGTTCGCTGTTGGCTTTCAAGATAAACTCTTTACAAGCTATTTAATTTGTTGTAGAAAGTCTATTAATCTTGATTATTCATTATTTACGTTAGTCTCGAAATTTGGTTGTGTGTGCAAGAAACAAACCAAACCCCAAAATATTAGCTAAGCAATGTCACTAAACAATGTAGCTACAAGTAATTACAACACCTGACAGCTGTACACTAACCAATGGCAATGGAAATTCCTAGTCTTGTGCAATATAACTCATAGTTAAACAATTTATTATAAAAACTACGGAAAACGTTTTATCGTAATTTTGACGATGGCAATCAAATCAGACATTTTTCATATTTGTAAACCAAAGCTAACTGTTTGCACATTAGGTAAACGAATTCAACATTTTGTAACATTATTAACCAAATCAGAAATTTCGTATTTTGATAAATGAATCGGACATTTTAGATGTTTGGTAACAATCTATTTTACAGGTTTAGAAACCGAATCTAAAATTTAGTGCATTTGGCTATCAAATCTAATTTTTCTCGCGTTTGTTAACCAAAAAGGACCTTTTGCAACTTTTAGCCCAAATCCACCACAATTGCCAACTGAATCTAACATTTCGTATATTTACCAACCAAAATTTAAAAAAGTGTCAAAAGTTGTTAAATTATGCCTTGCTATAACAATTTTCCGTTTTGTAACTAATTCTTAAAAAGTCACAAGTATTAAATCTCAATTCTCTTCCCCTCCATCAATCTAACTTTTCTGGCTTCACACTGACTTGCTCGCCGCTGGAATTAAAAGGATTGTCGGGAGAAAGATTACCTTTGAAAAGTTTCTTTCAAGTCCTGTGCAAGCTTGCTTTTTGGTAGCATGTGTTTATACGGTATTTCTGCACAATCTAGATAAGAAAATGAATTTCTCTTTCAATATGATTGGCTGCAATACAGTGAAGTCCCGCCTAAACGAGCAATTTTTATGTGACAATTTTTATTTGCTCGTGTAGATGAACAAAATTTACCAATTTTTGTATGACAATTATATTTGCTGAAAAGCTGGCAAATAAAAATTGTCACATACAGAAAATTGTGCGTGTAGACGAGACAACACATAAAATTGGCAATTTTTTTGACGTCATTCGTAGCTCGCAAAGTCGTGCACATATTTTTTTGTTGTTCGCCTCTGATATTTTTTTGTTGTTTGCCTTTTTTCCGAAAAATAAAACTTTTGCAGGCACTTGTTCACTTTCTGCAGTGTCATTTCCTCAATGGTTGAATTAAATTTCTCTCGTTGAAACCAAGCTGTAAAGCATTAGATGTTTCATTGTTTACATTGTAATTTTAGTGCTCGACAGTTTTTGTAAACAAGGCATTGTATTTTGATTTTTTACCTTGGAACATGAGGTTGGAGAGAGAAAATAACTTACGTCTTAACATTTAATACTAGCTGTTTGTTGGCATTTTTGTGTATTTTGGTACAGTCTCCTCGTTCATTAAAAGAATTTCCTCTTCGGAAATCGAAGAAAACGGGAAGCTATTTTGTTTTTCTTCGGCTGCTTGGAAGTGAATTGTACTTGGCTAAATCAGCGTGCGCAAAAGTACTATTCGCTTATGTGGTATATGCTAACACGCATTAATTAATAAGCAATCTCCGTTCACTGTAAAAAATCCGCGCGCGCGGAATTGGTCAAAAATTGATCACTTTATTTCGTTTTATTTGTCTTTAACCGGCAAGACCGAGCGGTTATAAACCATAACCTTCGTTTCTTGGTTTAACCATGGCGGAGTATTCAATAAATTCAAACCACTGAATATATGGATCAAAATGATTTTTATTGAGCTTTTAATCCAGCGAAAGTTGTCATTTATCAGAATATACGCGCAAGAGATTTGGCGGGCTTTTAGGCGCATGTCCAGAAAATTTCCCGCCTTTTAAACAAGTTTGAAGTTTGGGTTTGTTGTGAAGCAGTTTGCGACATTTTTGATTGATTTTCTGTTTAATTTTTACAATGAAATTCGACTCTTTGCCAGATTTATTGAATACCGGTTTGCAATCATTGAAATTGGTTTGTTTTATGGTGGCGAACACTTGGGAGCGAAGATATGCAGATTCCTGATTTTTTGTGACAAGATTACTTCAAGATGGCGGTTTTCGGTCGGGTACTTAGTCGGGGACAACAAAGTGTGAAAACACTTCAAATACTTGTTGAGTTCTTCGAATGTTTTATTAAAACATTGAACTTACTTTCCAAAAGACTGTTGATGAATTCTAAAACAAGGTAATTTGTTAAGTTTCTTTTACGTCAAATTTCATTTCATGCTTCGCTACTTGCTCCTGAAAATTCTTGTTCACGATAATTTTTAAAATTTCTATTTTTTCAAACACTGGTTGAGTTCTTCTAATCTTCATTAAAACATTCATTGAACTTATTTCCCAAACAACTGCTGATTTTAAAACACGGTAATTTGTTAAATTCTTCAGTCCCAGTTTGTCAAATTTCATTGAATGCTTTGCTACTTGCTCCTGAAAATAATCTTGTTAATTTCTAAAAGTTCTATTGTTTAATTGTTGATTTATATTTATACTATTTGAACTTAATACGCCATTTTAATTATGTACTTATTTAATTTAAAAATTTTTGTTCAAACTCTTGCTTCAAGTTCGTTAAGTTATGTATCTCGCCTTGCAATGCAGTTATTCAGATTGCATATCAAAAGGGTTAGTTACTTTCAGTTCACAAGCACACCCACTTGCTGACGACAAAGTAAAGCCCTCCGCACACTGGCGAACTTGCAGCACACACTTGTTATTCGTATTCAAGTTGGATCTATAAAATTTCCTAGTTTGCGGGGAACTTTATGTTGTTTTGTCACTCGTGACAAATCAACCAAATATCAAACATGTTTCATATTTTTTTGTCACGAATGACAACAAATCCTCGTGTGCGGTGAGCAAAAGCAAATTGCACTTTAACAGAAAAGCTACGCGTCCGGTAATGAGCATCAAAACTCTTTTACTCAAGCTAGGATATCGTTTCGGTTTGTTTAGAATAAGGTATAAACTAGGTATTTGGTATATCGTGTTTCTATGACCCGTGTTTTTACTGGCCTGCATAATTGCGGGTCAAGCATGGAGTGCTACATCTTGGCAAATTCATGTCTTGTTTCGCATCCTAATGGTCTTTAAACTGTATTAGTATTTACCAAAGCAACCGATATTCATTTTCGCGACCTCTGATTGGCTCCCGTAACTTGCGATATCCATGACTATTAGTTCATTTGGGGCGGGTGTGGTCGGCGCGTTTGGTAAGATCTCTGCCTTCCAACCACAAGAACCCCAGCTGCCGATATTTGAATCTTTGTGACCTTTTTTTCCGCCTAAGCTAACTCAGCTTTCCATCCTTCCGGGGTAGGTAAATGAGTACCAGCGTCTGCTAGGAGCTAACCTGCGATGGATTAGTGTCCTATCCAGGGAGAGTCAAGGACTCTCATCCGCTTAACACTACAGAAACCGGAGATAAGCGCCAGCTCCGTGAGCCACCAGGCTCGTAAAGGATTTAGGTTTGTAGGCCCAAGTCAAAATGACAGGAAGCGCGCGTGTTAAAAATAAAAACGGTTTACATTGTGTTGTTTCTTTCATCTTTGCATTTTAATCCCATTATTTTGGTAAATACTAAAACAACCATTCCCCTCAGGGTCGGTGCCTAGCGCTAGATATATTCTTCGACGCTTGGCCTGTCGGTATATATCCACCACTATTCACCTCCCCTTTGGGGGATAATTGTTAACTATCAAACATATCCTGAATATTGTGCCAAAACTACCTTTTCATTTTTATAATGCCTTTATTTTCTCGATACATTAACTGTAGTGTCGGATACAATAGTACTGAAAACTCCAAATCTTTAAAGAGAAAAATTGCATTGAACATTTGAAACCTTAAAAACAATATTTAAGATACCAATAATTCAAATTAAACTGTTAAGGTAAAAACGTTGATGGCCCAGACGATCTAAATTTAAAAGTCTTGTTCAGCATAAAGTGCCCAAATAATCTACCCGTTGCTGCTCTTTTGAAGAAAAATTCATAAAGAATAGTTCTTTATTGCCCAAAATTAAGAACTTAGTAAGCTGTTGATAATGAAAGTTGGAGAGCTAAAGGACAAGAACAATAGCCTTAGTTATTGAACACAAAATTAAAGGTGCACCTTGAAATGAATACCGCCGTCTTCACTAATTTGCCTTGTTTTAAGCGAGGAGAGAACTGAGTTCGAGTTGCGACCGCAAAGCATCTATGAATTGATTGGATGGACAAAGGCGCCATATTGTCATTGTTTACAAAGCGGTTGTCTATTCAATCAATCAATAGATGCTTTGCGGTTCCAACCCGAACCCAGTTCTCTCCTCGTTTAAAACATGGCGAATACTCCGTAAAAAGTTTACTTTTAAAGTTCTGTGGAGAACGACACGCTACAATATTGGACACTCTTTTTCTTGCCTTAGCTATAGTGCTATGCATTTCCGGTTGGTTTGTAACGCCTAAAGCCTAGAACACGTTAATGTCGGAACCAAACTATTCGTTTTTAATACTCTGAAAACTATACAAAACACTTAATTATTTCTGCAGTTAAGTATTTTTGCAACTGAGTAGATCACCTATATCTTAATTTTTTTATCTTGATAACAAAAAAGTGTTTTTTCTTATCACATTCTAGTTCAGGGTCCCAGATTCGTCATTTTACGTGGTTGCCAGCCGGGCAAGTATATCAAATTTTATACTTGCTCGGCTCAAATATTACTTGCCCGGCCAAATTTCTTCATTTAATTAAAATTTCTTATATTAAACACAGTTTTCGAACATGGCTGCCAGGATGTTTATTTGCGAGATGAAGATGAAAAACGACTACCGTCATGCGTTGTCTCGAGTGTTTAGTATAAAATCTAGAATTGCAGGTATAAAAGATTTTTTAAAGTTTATCGGGAGAATTGGAAACTCTGATTTCGTCTACATTTTGGATAATTTTAAAGTCGTCAGGCCAGACGACCAATCAACATTTCTTGCTTGTCCGAGCGAGTTTATAGTCGTCTCGGGCGACCGGACGACTGCGAATCAGGGACCCTGGTCATGTCAATGTAACGAATCCTAAACCTGATGAAGACCGGTCAAAACAGACAAAATATAAGTGCCAAAATCTACTTCGATATTTTTCAACTTTTCTTATATTTATTTTATAATTTTATTATTTAATTGACTTTTTGGATTTTAGATTTCAATTTATTTTAAGTTGAGTTTGAAGAGTAATAACGACGCTATCAATAAAGCAAAAAACAACAGTTGGGGCCCACAAATGAATAAGCCCCGGCGGTTGACGCAATTAGAATTAAAATCGAGGAAGATAGAGTAGCAGACACAAATTTCCTTTTAAGACGTTTTACTTCCGGTAAAATGAGCATGTTTGATGGGAACCAGAATTCTGCCAAGTCCAATATTCCGCTTCAGCTATTAATTGCAACACCAAATGAATTTATTGGTCACTCTTCACTCGCGCGACATTTATACCTGTATATATAAATTTTGCTAAAATGTGACAAAAGATAAACTAACTTTATACCACGCTGTCATCTATTCAAGGAACAATGAATGTAGTAATTATCTATTTTTCTTGTGTTGTTCTTATAGAACAAACAAGTCAACCAGAAAAAATGAACAATCGACATCGAAAACCTTTAATCAACGAAAACAACAAAAGAATATTTTAAGTTTTTTAAAAAAGTCAGCGTTCTTTCGACTCAATCAGGTTTTGTATTTAACCGAAGAAGCCAAAGGGCTGAAATTAAAAAAGTCCCGTGAGGTTTCATCGCGTTTTTTTATTCGTACGATTTCGTTTTCTTTAAATAAACGTCATTTCCTTTGTAGAGGCTTAACACAAAAAGTTAAAATTATTGTGTGGGAAATCTATATCCTTAGAAAATATCTCATTTCAGTCAAGATTTATATACCTGTAGGCTTTAGACATTTACTATCTATAGGTACACAGGTGCACTGAATTTCACTTAAACAGTTCAAAGAATTGTTTTAATAATACTTGTCTTAATTTGGTAATCTCTAGAATTCTTTGGCCTTTATAGCTGTTTAGGAACAATGCACTTCTATCAACAACAGTTGTTTCAGGGATGAAATGATAATCTTTTTTCCGCTTTAACTTTGACTTTTTAAGACTTGTCATGTTGACAGGCAAAATCGCTTCGCGCTTGAATAAACATTTCGCGGCAAATTCAACAAAGACAATATGTCAACTAACCTGAACATGAAGGCATATTCAGAAATTGTAACTTGTCTTACCCTGAGAATATGTCTTCTCCCACACTTCCCAAGACATCTCGAATAAAAGTCTCATCACTCCCTGGAACTGTGGTACTACTTCCAGGAGCAGTACCTTCAAACACGTCATTTGGCATTTCATCTCGGTTCTCATCGCGACCGTTAATGCCGACTTCAGATTCTTGAGCGAGATCTATTGGTTTGTCCATTTCAGACTCTGTCACAGGGTCTTCACCGCTTAAAAACTTTCCAAATCCCTTTGAAAACTCATCCAGAGTCAAGCGGCCATTTCCATCAGCATCTAGACTATCAAATATGATATCCAGCTGCTCAAAATTTAAGTTTAAATCATTCGCAACTCGTTCAAGATCTGCTTTTATAATGTAACCTTTTCCTTCAGGATCGCATAAATAAAACAATTCTTCCCCAGGGTCGGTGTCCAACTCTTGCAGGCTCTCATTTGCGTTCACGTCCGCCTCAACTCCTAAAAACAAACCAAACCCCGACGTAAACTCGTCTAGGGTCAAAAAGCCGTTCTTATCGTCATCCAATTTGTCGAAAGCTTGCTCGATTTGTGACGCGTCAAGTGTAAGTTCCAAATCTTGAACGACTTGCACCAAATCTTGTTTGGTGATGTGGCCCAGTCCTTCTTGGTCGCACAAGTTGAATAGTTCGGTCGCTCTTTCGTTGAGAGAAAATTTTAGTTGCTTCACTTCGGCTTCCATTATTACAACCAAAATATTGAGTTTACAAATTCACTGCCATTGGTTTCAGTGTTAAACAGTTAACAAGCTGTCTTCAAAATAATAGTTTTTGCTTTCACAAACTTTAAAGTAACCAAAAAAAAAAACTTCCTTCTTTATAGGTGAAGCTACAAGCCCCCTTAAATTTCACTCTGAAACTTTTCTTGTCACATAACTTCCCATAACATATCTCAACACGAAGTCTGTTTAACAATCAATTCTAAATGTGAAACGATCGCTTAACATAATCTTAGAGTCTCTTTCCAGAATAAATGCATGTATACAAGATCTTTCCGTATTCTAGGTAACGCTCAAGTGACTTTTCACAGGGGGAGGGAAAGCAATTTAGTAAATGGTTAGCCGAGGTTAAAATATGCCCAGACGTGGAGCCACACGAAAATAAAATAAACAAAAACAAGGTAAAAAAGGAAATGGAAGTGTTTTTAAAGCACATATAGGAGCTTAAGTCGCTGTTTGGTGTGAGAGTTAAAAAGGTTTCAAACTCCGTCCCCCCGTCCAGTCGGGATGTTTTTGTTTGTTTTAAAAACCTCAAGCCGAAGTCTCTATTGTGTTTTTCAAGTGACTTCAATGAAGGAAACCAAAAGTGAATAAATTTGCCTATAAAAGCTGTATTGACACGCGCTGAAGGAGTAACATTTCAATGAAAGCTTAACATAGAAGTCAAATCACCCAGGCGGAATATTATGTCCGTGTTGCGAGATTTGTTTCGAATAAATTGTAAACAACTAAAATATCAAAACTTTGATTGTTAAATTTCGTTGATGCTATATTGCGGGCAATAATAATCAACTGGGCTACGTAAACTTTCGATCAGTCAAAATTCTAAGCCTAAAATTGCTCTTACATTCTCCATTTTTCTAGTCATGCAAATTTACAACAAAAAAAGTTACTGGCGTTTATACTATTTGAAACAAAAAGGAAGTAATTTGTTCTGAAAAGAACGCAGTCATATCTTGTCCCGCTTTAACATGAAGATTTATACAAAATGAAGCAATCAAAGCAGTGTTGTTTATCTCGACTAAAAGATTTGCAATTTATCAAGAGAAAGAGCATTTTATAAAACAGTTTATATAAGCATAACAATAAATGCTAATAATCTTTTAAATGTTCTGTTGGTAAATATAAATTACTATTCACATGTTTTATGACGATTGTTGATGTTATCTGCAATCACAAATTTTACAATCAAGACTACTGCACGTATTTCAGTCAAATTTTGTGGCATCCTCTGGTTTTAATATAGAAGGAAAACAATTGCGGCATATATTGTGGTTAGTTTTCCACAGGACTCCAATATCTAATTACTTGTAAAATTGAAACTGTTCAGAGAGTTTAACGAAGTAGCGAGCTATATATATATAGTTACTTTCATGACTACTAAAGCTTGTCGCAAGAGCTAGTGTTGTGTTTTTCTGCGACATCGCTCTTCAAAAGTATCATTCACCTTTGAAAAGAAAACAATATACTTGGCTAGCATCAAATAAAGAATTTACAAAAGTTCCGAAATTTGCTATAATTAATACTGAGTTTAAGAGTATTTGTGTCAGACACTGCGGTTGTGCCTGCAGTCGCCATGCAGCCAATTTTTAAACATTGTATTCTTAAAATGGTAAAATTGTGATATATACTCGTTGTTTCATTTTGTAACGATCGCTTTTGTTTTTCTATTTTCTACGGTTTCTTGAGTGAAAATACTTCTATGAAAAGTGTTAGATTAACGAGCATACAAAGATAATATTCCGGTTGAATAAAACTGACGAATAGAGATTTCGTGACAAGAAGTTGAAACATTAACGTTGTTAGAAAAGATGTAATATTATGCAACAGCAACGACGGAAATTTCATTCTTATCATGATATTGATTTTAATAGATCTTACGAAAAATAGTTTGGAGAGAGAACAAGCAGCTCCTATTAGTCATTTGATGAAGGATAAACAGAAAGGGTGGCCTTACCGGATTTGCTAATTAGTCAGATAAACACTTATTTTAGGGTAGAGTACCACCTATATACGTTGGTTATAGATATCTGAACAGACATAACTAGAATGCTGCTGAAAAAAATAGCAAAACAGTTACTGTTCATCAGCAGGATACCTAAACTACGTGCATTTCTACAACTGGTTTCAGCTCCATCAACAGTGACACACCAACCCAAATTATGGAAGAAAAACAAAAAAGAAAAAGAAAGACAAACTGTGTTTTCAAAAACAAAGTCAAAATCCTAAATAAAGAAATACTAGCACCTGAAGTTTTTTGTTTTTATTGAATTAATCAGGAGGAATAATTCGTTATTTATACTAAAGCAAAACAAACTTAGAGCTTTAGCTGTTTATATATACGTGTGTAGTAATATTTCAGAATTATTTAGTCAAAGACTGAGTAGCTGTGGGTTGTCAGGACACATTCTCTTGTCTGGTTCTACTTCAGTCAGAGAAATTATATATTTGTAACAAAAATATAACAATAGATATGCATACTAATAAAATTGTTTCCAACATTTTTAAACTTTAAGGCAGTCTCTTCGGAAAGTGCAAGCAACGACAGAAAGGGAAGCTTGTTTTCAATAAAGTTGCCATTAATAAACTTATAAATAGAAACATTTACTCTAGTTTTTAATATTTCTTTTCCACTCTTATTTATTTACTGAATATTTTATGATCCTGGTAAAAGGATCGCGGATCAGGCTAATCTTGACAGCAGAGAATAGATCTCAAAACGCTGTAACTAAACACTGGGATTTTAGTTATTGCTCATGGCCGAAGTGCACTTGTCATAGATTACATCTAAAATTTTATATCTTTAGCAAATGTATTAAAAAAAAGAAAATTTTAAAAGCTAATAAAACATCAACAGAGATCAAGAACCAACGTTTTTATGCCAACAAATTAAAATTTTTCAATCCTGTCTTTTGTTGGTGCCAATTTCTGTTTACACTGACACAATTTAAGGATTCATTAAAAACAAAATAATTTTGGCAATTGCACAAAAAATGGTAGAATTCCTTTTTTTCGAACTATTATTATTAATGTGGAATACATGGTGCTATATTTTGCCAAACAAAAAATAGTTGTCGGACAAAGTTGTGCTACTTCAAGCCGGGCCTACAATGAATCAAAATTAATTTTTTTTAAAAATATAAATAGTTAATTGTAGCTAATATTTAATAAAAGTTTCCATGTTATTAAAATATGTAATAAGTTTGTGTTGGGCGGCTATTTTAGTGCTTCCGTCGTTTTTAATTCTACTAATATTCAGACATTTGTTATTGTCGTTATAAAAGTACGGCTGAAAGAATATCAAATAACAAGATTATTCATTCTGAAAAGGAAATCGATCCCCTTATCTCCCGAGATGGAGCCGCGAAATCGCGCCAAACAAGTTGGAATCGTTTGCTTTACGGGTGATATGATAAAACTTACAAATTTTCTATTCGGAAATTTAAAAAATGCAGTACTTCCAAATAGCAGCAATTATTGGCAATGTAAAAAAAAATAAAGAGATATTGATGGTTCTAAATTTGGAAGCTGTATCGTCCGTTTAAAACTAAAGTAGGAAGAAAACACTCTAGCATTTTGTCTTCATAAATCATCATGAACTTGTATGAAAGAAAGACAATGTCATTATAGCATAAAATTTTCCTCAAATAAATTTGGGTGCAAGTGCTTGGTTTTATTGAACTCACCGCGGTTTTATCATTCTGATCTAGAAGTTCGTTCAAATCAAATTCATTACAAAAAAATAGAAACTTGTGGTCCCAGTATTGTCAGTAGTGTGTATTTTACTTTTAGTTTTAGACGTATGTTAAGTGCTATCTACACTTGATGATTGTCATTTATAGCCACATCCCACAAGTATTGTGCCTTCACTATTACTTATGGGAATCTAAGCTTGTGTGTCAGCTGTACCATGGTGATAAGACTCTAAAGGCAAGCAAAACAAAAATTCCTGCTTATAAGATTTAGCTGTGGCAACTCATCTCGTAGCTCGTTAGCCAAGTAAAGGTAAACCCTGGCGTTCTACTTCACCGAAAGAGCTGGCTAAAAGATCCAGCCGTGGCACGGCTAGCTCATTCAGGGCCTTGCACGCGTCAGTACTACACCGAAACAGCTGTTCATGGCTGCTAACATTCTGACTCACTCACTTTTTATCACAATAGCAGGTAGATATGCCCGCTACCAACGTGGTCTTAGTGCATATTTTAGTGGCTTCAACTTAGCTATACTAGCACATACGTGCTAGGTATACTTAAGAAATATATTTTTCTTATTCAACTTTAACAGCATCAATTGCAAATTTAATTTTTTCGAGTAGTTTATCAACTTTATTTAGTTTGTCAATCCCGTTTCTGGAAAGGTTTGCACAGACTTTCTCTTTGTAGAGAATACACTGGACAACAGCAAGTCCGCAGATGCCCAAACTGTTTACATTCTAACAACTAAAAAGAGATGAATCTTTATCAAAAAATACTGGAATTTATCAAATATGTTTCGATTTTTTCGTCTTCCGGAATCATAAAAAGTCAGAGCCAGCCGGATTCTGTTTCCACTTTTATTTTTAGCTGCACAAGAAGTTATCACGCCGCGGTCATTACTTACTCAAGTGTTAAAAGTGCGTAACATATAAACACAATGTCAATAGAAACAACGTAAACAAAAAATATAAAGGGAAAGATATTGTTGATATTATCTATGCTCAAGTATAACTAATTAAGACGTAAGAATACAAGTTTATCTGCACGTTTTACTAAATAAATCGGAATATAAGCTTCAACAGGGTAACAAGAAAGTCAAGAAAAAATAATCGATCTAAATATATTGGAGGTACCCTGAACATTGCAAGCCACATTGATTTTTGACCTGTAGAACCCAACAAGGGTAATTGGGTGAGGCTGCTTAGACTTCCTGTTTAGATTTTCTGCAAAAAAGTCATGCAACTGTTGTGTATAACATCCTGAGTCAGGCGAGGTATATCTTGTACAGTTAAACTTAGCTTCAAAATCATTATTGCTTATATTTCTTCAATATGTTAGAATAAAAAAATTTATAGAAATAAAAAAAAGAAAATACATTAAAAACGGTACTAAGTATCATCTAGAAAAGTTTTTAAACTATTGCTAAACAATTTTGAAGTTCGTGTCTTTTTGGTAAATTTTACTGATCAACTGATATTGGTCTAATCAAGTTCTTTCAACACAAAGCTAAAGTTCCGTTATATAAATGACGTGTTGAGTCGTTCAACTCCCACTCGCGGAAGATTAGTTCTGTCATGAGATATGACGCAAAACTAACAATAGGCTTACTGAAGCAAACATAGCGAAAACATTTTGTACCAAAAGTTTATCAGAGACAAATTAAGATGATAAAACAAAACAGCAAGAAAATTTCTTTTAGTGAGAGTACGTTTTTTATTAGCTTCGGAGGGGAGGGTCGTAAGTACAGTTTTTAACTATAAATTCCAGGGATCGGGGAGTGTCACAAATTCTTTTAAACAACGAAAAGTTTATTGCATGTGACTTTTCCTTAATTTACTTAATTATAGAAATACAAATTCTTTGGAAAATCGAATAGTTTTTGCAAACAAATGGACTTAACGTACAAACAGTCCATTAAGCATTTTTGTAGATAGGTGTTAAAATATAATTTTTTAAAATATATTTTTTGTATAAAACTGGTTTTTAGTAAGATTACCGAGCCTGATTAACTATTAATTCCGGTTATTTTTATTTTGAATGTGCAGGGGAGACTCACGTTTTAATTATGCGCGTCACGTCTGTTAAGAGTGGGAGCGAGGCCACAACGTTTTTTGCAAAAAAACAAAAAAGAAATTAAAAACCCGGCCCACCCCAGCCACCACCCCTAATTAAAAACGTACCTTCCCTAAAAGTAAACTTATCTAACATCCAGCGCAAAGCCCGGTTCCCGGCGTTGAACTAACTAAGATTAAGAAACAAACTGAAGTCGAAGATCGTTGTATCAGCAGCGAAGCTAATAATTCAAAGTAATGACAACAACTCCTAGTCTTGGCGGTTTATTTTTAACAATCATCTTTCGGCGTTACATACACCATCATCAGTGTGAATTTACAAAGACTGAACATGATTTAAATAGGCTATAAGCACGTGCAAATGTTAAGGAAAAACAAAAACTACAAAGATAAAGAAAGTTTGTTATGCATCAGTTTTTGATTAAGTACGGGGTTGTATAAAATCGGAAGTCAACCTTCGCGCGCTTTGAATCACGTAACTCCATGACCCCTAGCTGAGTTAGAGTTTAATTTTCAAGAGTTGAATTATAAAAACTGTATTCTTCAAGAGTCTGAAGTTTTAATCTTCGAATAAAAAAGTCTACTAGTCTAACGCACTTTTTGTTGTTTATTTAGGGGTTTAGCCATTTGATGTGCATGGCTTCTTTAAGCTTAATTTGGTATTCAGTTTCGGCCGTGTCCAAAATTTTAAAGCATTCTGCTGAGGAGGCTTCGCGGCATTTAGTTGATACATTACGTGTTTAAATACATGTGATGATGTGTTCATGTATTCTTGTTTTTTAATGTCCTCTTTTGGATCCTCTCTCTGCACGCATTGCCTGAGGTATGTTTGCCATACCCCAACCGAGCTCCCATATGCATGCGGTGTGAGCTCAGCGTTAAAAACGTTCCTTTGTGCTAGCACTTGTAGCTCTTTGCTTGTGGTTGAAAGGCTATATTAGTCCTATCAAGAACGAAACAGTTGTCCACGGTTGCTCCAGTCACTTGCATTGCAGTTACTCGGGTGAAGCCGCTCGTGCGTATGCGCGTAGGTTTCGGCCAAACCGTGTAGTTGAGTACGGGAGGTTTGTGCGTTCTACCGTAAATACCGTTTGGTCAACTTACAAGTGTTACAGCTTGCCGAAGTAAATTTGTCAGTGCCACACATGAACTCAACTACTTTGGGATCATCGGATCTGTCATCGAATAAATAAACTGAATACTTTAAACTAGAAGGTCTATTACACTAAAAAAGCGCCAAAGGCAAATCCAAAGACAGCAGGCCAATTAAATTAAGATGAAAACATTTTTCGAAAAAAAATTGTTACTTTAAAGATGAATTACATTTGCTCCGAAAGCATTCAGAGGAATAAGAAAAATTTGAGAAGAAAAAAATTTAAGATAGAAAAAAACTTACATGAATCAGGAACTTAACAAACTGTAATCTTATTAAATTAGTGACTAGTAGTAATCATATTGATTAGTGAAGTGCGTTCGATAGTTTAAAGGTTGGATAGGATGGTGATTTTTCTAGCACCGTGCTAGAGGGATTGTA
>JANCMA020022520.1:0-17017 GCA_024336925.2 Zoanthus solanderi
AGAGAGAGAGAGAGAGAGAGAGAGAGAGAGGGAGGAACTAAAAGTTTGAGCTATACTGAACAAATTTTTCAGCGATCCTGGCGATCCCAGCGATTATATGGAAACCGGGCTTAAACTGTGTATTGATCCAGATTTGAGAAAATGCTAACCTAAGTAAAACTTAACACAAAACCAGAATTAACTATGTTATGTTTCCCATCGACAATTTTAGCACCTGCAATTTATCAAACTAAACACACATTTTTTAAAATTAACTAAGGGTAAAAATTTTTTTCAATAAAGCTAAACTAAACGTTTTCGATCATATATATAAACACACATTATTTGTCAGAGACACAAAAGACAAAGAAAATAAAAAACTGCGATATACCTTAGGGAATCTACTTTCTTCATCAACTAAAGCCACAACGTTCATTGGCTTCTGTGCCAACAGATCCAAGATGCTTTGGTTGTCAACAAATGAAATATGCTGCCATGTAATATTTTCTTTGTTGTATTCCTCCTACAGAAATAATCGGTTCACACATAATTTACTTTTCATGATTTCCAAGAAATATATCAGTTACATTTGTTAGTTGGAAATCAGGCTCACTTCCTCATCATAGGGCGGTAAATGAGAAGAACTCATATATATTTCCTGATTTGTAGATTGAGTTTAAGCAGGGAAAAAGCTGTTTTTAGAAAATTTTAAATTGTGGTATATTTTAAGAGGGTTGAAATTTTTTTGGAATAACCTTACTGGACTACCAAACTGTATTTCTCACATTTGTCGAATGACTTTTTTTGTTTTCCAACAACTCCTTCACTTATTTAACGGAAGGAATGACCAAAAGAAACTTAACAGATTTTTTTGAGGTTATAATTTTTTGGGAATTTTTGTGTAATGAAAAGTGGTTTATGTCTGCGTCAGAACTCGTTTTCTTCATATTCTGCTTGTTTGAAATTCTACTTTTAAGCAAAAAGGTAATCTCTTTGAGAGTCACTACTTAAGTCTTCTTTTCATTTGCGCCAGAATTGATTTTAAGGAAATAGAAACTTTGCCCTGTTTGTTTTGTCCTGTTATATATAGAACCACTTGTTAGTTTTGAAGCTCAGCGGATAGAAAAACTCGCTGTGCCCGGTCGGAAAATTGAAAAAAAAAACTGTCATATAATGCACTTTTGCAAAAATATACATATATTAACGTTTAACTAAAATGATTGTATATTTCATGAATAGCAAAAGTATACATGAAGCAGTAGTTTCAACCCGTTCATCATTAGTCACCTATGTTGCCCGTTCGTAGTGCCGGAAACACGATGCTTCTATCCCCAAGTAGGTAAGCAAAATTGTTTACAACCATAAGACAAGACAGGGCAGACACACAGTCCATTTCAGAACAATCAAATATTAAATTCAAGGTTTTTATTTATAGCACTAGAAAAGCACTCTGAAAGTGCAGACCTTTGCCAAGCATATATTGTGATTCCCTAGAAACAATTAATCCTATATTATTTGTTTTATACACACATTCTATTGTGGAATGATATATCAATCTGCCACACTGATGTTTTTGAATTCTTATTCTTCTAAGTTGTGTGACTGAACATGACAATTCGGTGTTGTAGACATGAAAATATGGAAACAATAATTATAAAATTGCTAGCTTCATTGTAGGCTGACAGTTTGCCAATATCGCAAGGAAGAACTGATTAACTCTTGCAGAATCCAATGACCTATTGTTTGTATTAGTTAGTCTGATTATCCATTATGGAATTATATATACATAAGTTGAAAATATCCCTATCTCGCACTGCTAAAGAAGCCTTTAAAAAATTCCTGGATCCAGACTGCTATCCGGATCACCTCCAAAATTTAATCAGTTCTTCCTCATCCCATTTCCGACATTCCTGAAAATTGAGTTATGTTGCTAATAAACAGACAAACCCACAAACAAACAGATAAACCCTGCCAAAAACATAACCTCCATGGCGGAAATAATTATAGTGCATGATGTATGCATGGACAATAGGTAAAAAATGAAAGTAAAATGATTATTTCCTGTTATATGTACAATCTAAAAACAATAGAATTACATTATTTGATTAGAATTAACAGTTGTAAGAGACCTTTTTCCTCCCTTCATCGTTCCTGGTTTTAGAGATTTCTCCTCTTATCCTATGCTTTTAACATTCCGCCTTTAACTGTTTTTGCTTCTTCCATTCCCCTGTTCTCGTTCCCCCATTCCTTGTTTTTACTTTTAGCTAGCTAAGCCAAGCTAAATCCTTTCCGATCCAGGTATCCTTGGAACCGGAGCTTATCTCCAGTTTCTATAGTGTTAAGCAGATGAGAGTTTTTGACTCCCCATATTGGACACTAATCCATTGCAGGTTAGATGGAAAGCTGAGTTAGCTTAGGTGGAAAAGAAGATCACACAAATATTCAAATCTCGACGGAGCTGGATTGAACTGGGGACCTTGCAGTCGGAAAGCAGAGATCTTAAAACTGTGCCAACCACGGCCATACTTTTAGTATAAGCCATAAAATAACTTCTTTTATACTTGTTTTTTCTTACTAACTAAACGGCTATTTGTAACACTTTACAATAATATGCTAAGGTGCAAAGCAACTTTCCAGAGACTAAGATAAGCAATTTTCAAAAACCTTTTTCAGTAATAATAGTCTTTTTAAAAGTATTAAAAACAAAAATCAACGCAAATATCCAACGTTTCGAAGTCATCCTGACTTCATTATCAAGGGTTTTATTCAAGTTGAAAACTCAAGGTCTTATTAAACATAAAAAGTACAACAGAACAACAGAAATATTACTGGGCGTAAAGTGTGAAGATAAAACAATTAAACAAACACTTTAGCCCGCATTGAATCTGACTGAGTGTTCAACTTGGAACTCTTGTCACGGATGAAAAGCATCTCATAGATAAGGCAATCGAATTTACTGTTAAAACGTTTGAGGACTTGAAAACAGTCTGCTAATTGAGAGTTTCGAATGTTGTGTGAAACAAATGTGTCGACCGATCGCGGATGCCTGGGACTTGTGCTCTTCGATTATTTTATGGAGATGTCAAGTAGTGTAACCAATGTAATCTGTATCGCACAGATCACACTTAAAATGATAAACTACACATTGGTTATTCACTACTGATGGTTTTACTTCTCTGTGCTTGAGGTCTTTTTCTTTCTTGGCACTTGTGAACACGGGTACAATGTTAGCATTTCCGATTATCAAACTTAGGTTTTTGAGTTGTTTACGCAGAACATTTGCAGATTTTTGGTCTTTAAACGGTATAACAATTCGGACAGTTTTCTCGTTATGTTGAGTCAGGATGACTTCGAAACGTTAGACATTGGCGTTGATTTTTATTATTAATACTTTTTGTTCAACTTCGAAAAACCAACCGCTGATCTGCACCATGCCTCATTTCCTTTAGACAACCAGAATCGTACTAGGCTTGTTGTTGATAAAAGCAATTATCTCTTAATTTAATCTGGGAAGCCCTGGATAATCATTAATCCTTAAGGCCCCCAGTAGAGCATAAGGCCGAAAAAGCCATGGATAAGCTTCGCAAAACTATGAAGACATCTTGGAACACTGTAGATTTTGAAATACTGAAGATTTATCACCTCTTTCTTTTGGTCATTGCCATCCTCCAGGTTTTCTTTATGGCTCACACGTGCTCTGGAAATCCTGGAAAAACCTTAGAACCTTTTAGAGCATTCAAGTCCCAGGAAAAACGTAGAAATAAACCGACATTTTTTATATCTACTGTAGCTCTTTTCTGTAAATCCCATAAGACTTTTCAAAAAAAGAAAATCCTTAAATTATCAATTTCGGCTTTTCTCTTGTGTTTTTTAAAAAAGTTTTTGTTGAACTTTTGAAAATATGATAGTTAACTGACCTGACCATGCTGACCTTCACTACCCATCATTTCTTTTGTCAGCCAGCATAAATCGATGAATGAAGTTTGCTGTTGACTTAAAACTTTCTTCTTTACTGTTTAAAAATTTTTAAAGTTGTTAATTTCTGTTAAGAAGCCCTTGATAAGCTTTGTAAAACCAAAAAAATCTCTTGGAAAACTCTTTGTTTTGGTCTCCCTCTTTTTTGTTTAACTTCATGTGTCCACGTAAGTGCTACCTCATCATTTCTTTTCCTCGGTATGTGCCCCTATGTATCATCTTTCCACTACTACTTCAAAACTATATGTTTTCATTTGTCCGTTTGTGTTCCTTCTCAGTTACCAGTTGGTGATCTTTTTTAGCCAGAACACTCAACTCGTTTTGGAGTGATATCTGATATCTGCTACCGACATTTTTTGGCTTTCTAAACCGTACCACCATTATCAATCTTCGTATTCTAGTAGCATCTAGAAAAACCTTTTCATCTTGGCTAGCTGGCCAAATTAGGGTTAAACGTAAAGGGATATGTCACGACGATTTTGTTGTTTTGGATCAATTTTTCGCTAAAACCGTTACTTGGTGACTTGGTGGTTTTATCTATGCACGAGATGTTCCTGATAAACTGTCTTTAAAAAAGAGCGACCCATAATATGTTTATATATATTTTTTGTTTAGATAGCATCAAAAAGTTTAGCCCAAATTTTTCAAGTTTCAATCCATTTCCATCCTTGCAATCGGTAGCAACAAATGACAGAAAACAATAAATGTCATAATATAGTCTTAAATAACAAACCTGGACTATTATTTTTAGAATTCAGTGTAGAGCAAGACATATTTGGGATTTTGAAAAAATGCTAAAATAGAATGACATAGCCCCTTCAACAAGGTGTCCCACATCGAAGAATTGTTGTTCAAAAGGTTAGCTCCTCTATTATCCTATTGATGAATAATAATCATAGTTCTGTGTTTCATCAGACTACCAAAGTTACATTATCCAGCCATTTCTGTCTGCTGTCAACTGCCGTTGCTCCCATCCATGATTTCAGTTGTTTCTCCCTCAATTCCCCTTTTACCGACTGCCCCATGTTTTTCAGGGCAAAAGATACAAAGAAATTTCTGTTGAGGAATAGTAAATGTTAGTGGTATTTATTACAATAATTACCTGTCACAACGAATATGGGGAGCTTATTTCCTGATTAATTATATTTATTATATGGCTAGAAAGTTTCCTGCAATCTGATAGGCTGCTTGTAGGGCCGGATTATCTGGTAACGACCGCGGGCATTAAAATTTTTTAAAAAATTTTCAAAACTCGCAAAATAACTTAAAAAACGATTTTAAGGAACTTCTGAAAATTTCCGAAGATTTCCGAAGATTTTGAGAAAATTTTCAAAAATCCAAAAATGCACAAGAGCAGTTTTTAAACATTTCTGAAGCTCTCCGAAAACTGTCGGATATTTCCGATGATTTCCGTAGACGTAAGCATTTACCGGAAGTAAAAAAAAAGTCATAAAAAAAATTCAATTAAAATAGTTGTTGAAATCGTACGTTGTTTGAAAGCAGACAAGGTCTTCCATTTTGTCCAAATTTAATAAAATTAATTTGTTCAAACTGAACTTTTTTAAAAATAAATTATTGTGTTCCTTGCGTAGAAGCTTGGTCACATAGAAGTACGGCCTCGATCAGAAACTTAGAGCACGTGACCGGATGTTAAAAAAAACTTCAGCTGTACTTCAAAAAATCTCATCTCGACAAAAGCCATACAATAAATAACTTATTAACCTCTTCTGCTCGGTCTTTACAGGGAAATCTCAGACCTCGGTACGCTCGTTCCGTACTTCAAGCCCTTAGTCTGAGATTTCCCTATAAAGTGTTATATACTAATTTCTGTTTTTTTTTTCCGCAGTGCTGTGCAGCTGTTCTATACAGTACGTAACATGTTCGAGTTGTTCTCAGTCGTAGTTCCTACATATCATCAGGAAAGTTTGGTAGGTTTCATCTCCAATGTTTATCTTCATTGGCACGTTTCCTTTCTTCGTGTTTCGTATCACTTCATCAAATTATAGTGGTGGCTAGACCCTATTCAACTAATTTAAAAGAAACTGTTTTGTTTCCAACTAGATGCTATCGCATGGTACTCGCTACTCCTAGTTTTGAAGTGTTTTTTCCAGGGCTTTGGAAAAACATTTAATTTTCCTGTATTCCTGTATATTTGTGGAAATGTTTTCAACAATATTATAAATTAAACAGAATCGCAGAGGCATCTGACTCATGACTGTATTTTATGTAGATTCAAGTTCAGGATTTTTTAAGGGGATTTTGTTCATTTTTGTCACGTTTTACTTCGGCCGAAAAGCTGAAGAGCCGCACGATTGTTTTAGTGGTGTAGTTACAAAGAGAGAATTTGCGGTTGTTTTCTACCTTGGAGAACTCCTTAAAAACTTCTGGAATTTTGTTATCTTCAGTCAGTAAGCACCATGATAATGTTCCCTGCAGTAATTAATTATCTCCCAAGGGGGAGGTGCTTAGTGGTTGATACATACCGAGACTCGAAGCGTCGAGATACATATCTAGCGCTAGGCACCGACCCTGAGGGGGATAGTTGTTTTAGTATTTACCAAAATAATGGGATAAAAATACACTTTATTTCCAAAGAAACAATACAATTTAAACCTTTTTTTTTCTATTTTAGCACGCGTGCTTCCTGTCATTTTGACTTCTGCCTCAAAATCGACTAATAATCTTGGATATGGCGAGTTACGGGAGCCAATCAGAGCTCGCGAAAATGAATATTGGTTGCTTTGGTAAATACTAATCTTGGATATCGCGAGTTACGGGAGCCAATCAGAGCTCGTGAAGATGGATATTGGTTACTTTGGTAAATGCTAAAATGGAATAGAGGATTAACTTGAAAGCTGAACAATCTTAATCGAAAATCTTTGATGTTTTTGTTTCAAGGATCCATACTTGAGTCGAGATCTGTTACTGGGAAGCAACAGTCGTAAGAAGAAAGACCTTGCTTTTCCCCACCAGTCAATGCTGAATGAAAAAGCAAAAACGAACTTGTTCTCTGTAAGTACTGTTTCTCATTACTTTGTTTTAAGAAAACCAGATAAGTAATATGTAAAGAGCAACCAAACACGATTGTTTCATATCTTTAACTTTAATGCAAATATTTTATTGGTTTAATTATTCAAATATTACATTAGCTGTACCCAGCTTTATTTCCCGGATGTTTAATAATTGCTGGAAACCTGAAAATCATACACTGTTTCTCCATTCTGTCTGTCGATGCGATATTTTCAAAATCCTTTACAGGACATCAGATGGCTACTTTATCGAAATGTATCAACAAATGTGCACGCTCTGAGACGACAGATTTCATTTTCGTATCATTTAACATAGCCGTACGCTTCTTCCGGTTTTTATTGCTTTGGTAACTTGTAAGTTGCAACACACAAATAGCAACCGATAAATTGCTGCTAGAGGTCGCATGGTACAAACTACACTAACTGAAGGGCAAAAAAATGTGTCAGGCTCTAAGACAAAACACAATAAACTAGAAAAGTGCGAGTTTTCTTTATTCAGCATTTCCCAATGGTTGTTTGTCACAATCTTTTGCCCTCCAGTTTTGCGATATTTTGTGACCTCTAGCAGCAAAGGGCCTGTTTTATTCCAGATCTGCATCCTTGCAGTTCAGTCGAGGTAAACTATCATTCAGTAGCATCTTCCTCTTCATCATCATCATCATGTTCTTCAATGTTTTCGGTTTGTTTATTATCATTTTCATCATCCTCATCGTTCTCCTCGTATCATCGTCGTTAACATCATCATCTTTTTATTATCATTGTCATCATCTTGTTATTATTATTGTGGTCATCATCATTATTATTTCTGTAATCATGACTGTTGTCGTTATCATCATTATTATTTCATCTTCTAACAATTTGTTTTTGTTAAAGGCATTCTGGAGGATTCCTGAAGATGACATTGATCGGTAAGTTAATCTTCATTTCGTAGAAATATTTTTGTTGTTACTATTTTCGAATAGACCACTTTGGAATTCCCAGTCGCTGCTGAGTTAAATTCATTTTATACATTTTATCCTCGTTTTGTTGTTAAATGTTTAAAAATACTTCCGAGAGAGAGCAAGAAGTCACATCTCCAACAATACACACAGTTGTAAGTAGTGTAAAACTCCATTGGCATTTAGGAATATTGAACTTCATACTGAGGCTAAGACTGTACAAAGTGAATACGTTGTCATTGTTGTCAGCGGCTACTGCAAATTCGAAAATTGTCTATACTCGTTACCAAGGCAACCTGGTTGACGCAGTTGATAAGATGATGAAGTCTTAGACGAGTACTAGGGCCACATTTTTAACAGCTATCCATAGCTGCTAAAATTCAGTCTCACTCATATTTATGTCAAATTCAAAGGTTAATTTTATTTTTATTTTATTTTATTAGCTTCGCCTGATAAAGAATTCATGCATTCATGAATTATACATGTACATACGAAAAAAAAAAGAAAAATGTCAGGCGGGGTTGCCACAACAGCAGATGCCAATTACTGTGGTCCCCGATTAAAGAAAAAAAAAAACGAAAATTATAAAAAGTGTAAAACTATATGCATGATTAAAAACAGCAACGGATATTGGTGTTGAGACTGCGATGTCCCTGATTAACAACTATGCCACAACCAACAAGTATTGCACGTATTCTGATTGGTTCAGTTTAGCATGCTTTATCGGAACCCACATGCTCCATCGTCGTTTCGTTAGAAAGCTTAAGCTTTAAGAACGGGAGCAATGACGACTGGAGTTGAGAAAAAAAAACTGTTTCTCGTTTAGTTTTTCTTTGTCAGTTACTTGATAAAGCTTGAGAGATTAAATGTACCAAATTGGCTAGAATTACCAAATACAAATACACGTGTGATTTCCATGCACATCCCACAATATTCTTTTAACTTAAAATACTACAGTTTACGAACTAAAATAAACCGTAGGATCATTTACAAGCACTTGCGGTTTTAATTCTTGGAAGTTGCGAAAAATGTAGAAAAATGTAGATTTTCGCTTCTAAAGATTTATACAGGCCATATTTATAGTAAGCAAAGCTACATCTTTTAACTTAATTTTCTTTTCTTCTTATTTCAGTCCTGGCAGCTTTTGCACTCACACGTACAAGTCGGTGGAGCTGCTTCTCAAAGTACTAACGAACTTCAATGAATGGGATTCTCTCCTACAGGTGTCTAACGTGCTGTACAGAACACCAGAACCGGGAAAGTAAGTTACATAATACTGGATAAAGATTCTCATCTCCTGGGTTCGTTTGCAAATTGTATTATAAACTTATTTGGATAGTACATGCGTTTTGATTGGTCAACAAGTGTGTTTTCATAGCGCTATGAAACACGAAAATGACGTGAGCGATATGGGTGGCTGTCTCCAAAATATGAAAAATTACATTTTCATGAAAGAAATAAAAGTATACATATGCGCTCCGTATATCGTCTTTCTCTTGTTAAGAAGGAAAATAATAATGTTTTGAAAGAAATAAAACATGGTCTCCATGCCTTCATAGCCTGGTGAAAACCTCGGCAAAGTTTGTGAAATTCTCGAGCAGGTGAAACCCCTCGTTTGTGTCTCGAATGTGCGTCACGACCACTGATCTGCTCTCGAATTCTTCCAAACGTTCGCCTCGGTTTTCACCAGGCTATGAAGGCACGGAAAATATGTTTTGTTTCTTAAATGAAAAAGTGAAAATAGAGAATTATCAAAATTTGGCACGGTGAGTTAAGAAATGATGGAACTTCTACTGGTGGTGCCGAAAATTTTAAGTCGTATTCAAATTTTGATTCTACCTAAACAAAGGTGAAATATCAAGGGCTCTTAGGACGAATTATCAAATACCCCCTCAGGTGGGCCTTCAAACAGTAATATGTAATTTCACCAAACATCCTTCCACTTCAGTAGTTTATTGCATTTAAATCTAATTATCTTATTAGTATTTTAATTTCAAACTTCATTGTAATTCCTTTTTTCTTTGTCTGAAAACTACTTTACATTGTAATAGTTTCAGTATAAATTTTCTAACTGCTAGGTTTAGCCACAGCTGTTACTGTTGGCTTCATCGACGATTGCTTTAATTTATACATTATAGCTTCAAATTTATATTAAAAACAAAGACTTTTTTGGTTTTTGAACTACAGAACGCATCGCTCCTCAGCATACTCAGAAGCAAATCATGGTCATGTTGATTGCCAATATAAAATTGAGGACACCTTAGAAAGATGCTAGGGTACCGTGCGGTTACCAGTTGGAGCAGCCCTTAGTGGCTTTGTGGTAGCATCTACAAAGATTAAAACCTTTTCTATTCTTAAACTTTGAAACTCGCGCTAGTTCCTCGCACAATTTCGGAATGGCCTATAGCATAGGTTAGAAATTCCATGCTCTGTTAAGTGGTCTGTCTATTCGACAAGTGCATTCTAAATATTTTAAAGGACCGTTCCCATATTATTGTGTAGATTTCTTGCCCAACCATGAATAAAAAAAATAATAAAAATAATAATAATTAAAGTAATTATTATTGTTATTAAGGTCATTACTTTTGTTACTATATTATTGTTTTGTTTTGTTTTTAGAAAGTACCTGCGAGACACTGAACGCTCTTGTTTAGCCAGAAAGGTTTGTCTTGTCATACTGTAGACATTGGTTACCATAGCGTCAGTAGTTGATACACGTGAATAAGAGAATTTTTAGGGGAATATTGTGAAATTTAGAAAATTTCAAGGCTAAAAATCTTAAAACCATAATCTTACAACAAGCAAAAAATTGGCCTTTTGTGTGAAGTATATTAAATGATATAAAACAATCAAAGGCCCAAGAGGAGGAGGATGAAATGCTCCTTTTGTTTCTTCATTACTCACAGAAGCTCTACTTGAGCAAACTATGAATTACATCAATGACCAAATCTACGACAAACAGAATTTCCCCAAAATCGGTCCAAAGCTACTTTTCATACGTCACATCACTAAAGTTACTGCAGGAACAATATTTAGTTCAATGGCCGCCTCTATAAACATGATGAAGGTATGGGCTATCTCCCGTCCTAGCGAACATCTTCGTGACTAAACTTGTTTTCTCACCTGGCATGACATTTTTACTTTTTCTTCTTCTACTTGCTTTAGTAGACGCCCACCTGGGATAGCCACATTCTGTAAGTGCTGTATTGATGTTCTACTTTTCTTTTGGACTTTTTCTTGATCGCTGATAATAGAGTCAGCTCATTGATTAAGTGTGCGAATTACTGCCAGTTTCTGGATCAAAGGGTAATGCGATTTAAACTGTAAGTAGTGATCAGATTAATAAATGTTGCTATCCCAGCTGGGCGTCAGTACTAAAGCTAGTAGAAGTAGAAAGAGTAAAAAAGTCAATAACAGGCAAGCGAGGAAACGCAACCTAAAGCCCAAATTATCATCCCGCACATCGCAGGTATATCCGACAGAATCAAATCAGCTCTTAGATCCCTTGATATTACATTAATTTTTATTTCAAGCCCTCAATTATTTAAGAGGAAAATTAGTCCACGTGAAAAACAAAACACCAGAAGGTGTAACCTAGTTTATGGGATAACGTGTGGAAAAAGAAAGTGGAATGAAACTTTTGAGGAAGAGACTAAACAGTCAATAAATGCCAGACATAAAGAACAGAAGAAGCCCAACATCATTCAGGCTCAGAACTAGCCATGTATTGGAAACGGAACACCCCATCGGAATGTAAAACACCTTCATTCTAGAAAATAAGGAACAATGGCACGGAAGAGGAATAAAGAAGCCTTGTGGGAACGTGGTAAGACGCCCTCCTTAAACAAAAACGGCCGGATCCGCTTGCAGCTGTCCCATATTTGGGGCTGAGTCCTGCAAGGCGTTCCTCGTCAGTTAACTTATATACAGACGTCAACGGGTTTTCAGTTGCTTGAAGAAGGCCGAAGGTTTCGCTCGAAATGTCGTGTCTTTCAACGATTTTACAATTTCCCGTAACAGATTTTTAATTTTATTTGATTGTAACATTCGGAAGTTACAATACATTTAATTAATTCTGTATAAAGGTCGAGAGGAGTTCCTTTGGCTTGTTACATTCATCTGAATGTTTTTTTTTTTCAGAAAATGTTATCTTATTTTCACTATTTTTTAGGCTTTTGATTTGTCTCTTCAAATAATCAAGGATCGCGTTGCCAAGCGTGATCAAAAGGTAAGTCATGTTAGATAGCATTGTGAAGTGCTCAAGCATAGATAGCACATGCGTGGTAGTGCTAAGCACTCGAAGCCATGTAACTGGTTCCAAACGGAACCCCAGCCTTAATGAGAGTTAGCGTATAGGTTGTGCTAATGAATCCGAGACAGTTGTCCACTACTGTTTACACTCGGATTTCCTATTATTGATGGTAGCATTAAAGGGTAATACCTGCAACTAACGTAGCCTTAATGTGCTTGCGCTATCTATACTTGTATTTATCTTTCTAGACAAATTCCATAATCATTAAGTTTTCACTTTTCTTCTTTAAACTTTGTCACTTTCATTATTTGTTGATGGAAGTGAAACATTGCAAATTTGAATCTTGTATATAGATATTTGAACAGACATAACTAGAATGCTGCTGAAAAAAATAGCAAAACAGTTACTGTTCATCAGCAGGATACCTAAATTGTGCGCAATTCTACAACTGGTTTCGGCTCCATTAAATCCTGTACTAATTGAAGAACAATTCAGGTGGAGCCACCCACTAAGTGAGCACAGTAACTGAACAACATTTCAATTTAAAGCATTTTGTTGTGCGAACAACTATAAAAGACAAATGAACTTATAAAAAGGCATCACTTTCGGCCATGGTTTTTGAGAAATAAATAAATATATAACTAAATACTAAATACTGTCTTCTTTTTTAAACCAACAAAATCAGAAAAACATTGTTATTCCATGATGAGATTTTATAGTTATTAATAAAGTTAATCAGTATTGGCCATCCATTTTTTTATTATCGTGATGTAAAACAAATTATTTGAATCGAAGTATCCGGTGGATTAGGCAATATGAAACTTATTTTACTTGCTCCTTAAAGGCTTAAAGTAATGGGCAGCAGAGATGCCAACATACTGTTCTGTTTTTGGCTGTAATATTGTATCTATCTCCGGTTAGATCTTTTTTTCATCTCAATTGGGGCCTCAAACTACCAATAATGAAAGTGGTTTGTTACCGTCTGCTGATGTACTAGCAGACGATCGCGATAACATTTTACTCTCTGATTCTAATCCTAAGAATTATTAAAAAGACCATTATTTTCCCCAGATGAAAGTAATAATACTTAGATACGTAGTGAAATTAGCAGAAGAGAAAATTGATCAGCTTCAAGAAAGATTTATCTTGTTTAGTATAAGTGCTGAAGACATACTACGATCAGTATGTAGTTAACATAGATTTGTACTTCAATTTTCCTTTTCCAAGTAAGTTTTTTTTTCTTACTTAAAGAACTTGAACATTCCTGTTAGCGATTTAACGTCTTCCATAACCAATTGTTTTACAAGATATGTATTAGGCTCATGCAAATGCTCAGACCAACGCGAGCGGGTGTTCATGTTTTACAACAAATTTACGAGAATAATAGAAGAGATAATTGTTCAAAAACTGACGATTAACTATACAATTAATTCTTTCTGAAATTCGGCACAAACTGAAATTATTTTTCCTCGCCAAGCGAAATTGTATTGATGCTTGAGCAGCTCGACTGCGTTTCTACCACGTAACTAATCCTGTCGCAAATTAGCCAATCAGGTGGCACCTCACTTTAAAGGCGAATAGTGCTTAACTAATAATGAAAACCCAAGTAGAATGTGCTCGCTACATTCAGCATTGCTTTCTGTAAATTCTAGCTCTAAGCTCCTTTACAGATTCTTATAAGGAATACGGCAGCCTGATTTGGGAATTAGTTAACTCCCCTAGCTGGGCCCAGTTGTTTAAAAGCCGATTAGTGATAACATAGGATTGCATTTTTAACCCATGGTCTTGTTTCCAGACTTACAGAGACGGATTTGACCTGCAAATTTGGAATTAACAAGGTTTATTTTTCAAGAAAAAACTGCTGTTATGTTTGCTTAACTCAGGGCTAAATTTACACACCTTTGAACAACCCAGCCCTCAAATTTTAGGATTTTAACATAACTGACTTAATCTCCTAGGTTCTCCTAAGCAGCGCTGTTGACGTCATGTTGCAGATGTCCATGGATTCTCGTGAGTATTGGATGATGTATCATGGGAGTCTTTACAGATCTCCTGTTAATTTAAGTTTCTTTTTTCCTTCAAAACCTCGTCCAAACTCGAACAATGTTGAAAACGCAGTTTTATTTTTATTCGAACTTGAAGCTATTTGGAAATTCAACTATTTTAAAACTTGGACTCAAAAACTTGTTTAAAATATGATGGAAATTTCATGAAATGTCAATCGTGACCTAATTGCACCCACAGCGAATTAGCCATATAAATTGTGCATGTTAACGAATTGTTTTTAACACATTTGTTTTATTTTTAGCCCTGCTGGATTCGTTTCTTGAATGTTGCTGTAATGAAAAGTGGTTCCGAACATGCGTAGATCTTCTCCAGCATAAAGGAATAGATGTAAAGATTCTTGAGAAACTCAGCATTGTACTGCAGCGGCTGTCGAAAAACAAGTAAGGGTACATTTCCTAGTACACATTTTGTGCCCACTTTTTAAGTACACATTTGAGGGACACTTAACGTGCACAGTTCATGAACACTTTTAATGTACTCATATCATGCCTACTTTTCAAGTACACATTTGATGGACACTTAACGTGCACAGTTCATGGACACTTTTAATGTACTCATATCATGCCGACTTTTCAAGTACACATTTGATGGACACTTAACGTGCACAGTTCATGGACACTTTTTCAAGGACAATTTTCATGTACACATCTATTGCACATGTAAACATTTTATAAGCATGTTTTCATGGACACTTTCAATATATGCGTTCAATTTTTTTTTGTATATCTTTCATGACACCGTCAGTGAATACATGTACACATTTTAGTTGAAATTGTTATGATCGAGCAGTTATTGTAAGTGCGTAACCCTGCACGTAAAGCCAAGAAATAATAATAGACATTTCAGCCAATCACAGAGTATTAACTTGTGAAACAAATTTGAGAAACAAAATATACGATTTAGGATTGCATTTAAGTAAATATACATTTTGACAAAAATGACAATATTTTTATCTCTTTTATGTTTTATTTTCAAAGAGTTAAAATAGTTTTCAAACATTTGCCGATACATTACTCTTAAAAAATATATAAATCTATGATAAGGGCTCTAAGCTAAGCTAAGCTAAATCCTTTACGAGCCTAGTGGCCCATGGAGCCGGCGCTTATCTCCGGTTTCTGTAGTGTTAAGCGGATGAGAGTCTTTGACTCCCCCTGGATGGGACACTAATGCATCGCAGGTTAGCTCCCAGCAGATGCTGGTACTCATTTACCTACCCCGGAAGGGTGGAAAGCCGAGTTGGCTTAGGCAGAAAAGAAGGTCACACAAATATTCAAATCTTGGCAGAGCCGAGGATCAAACTGGGGACCTTGTGGTCGGAAAGCAGAGATCTTACCAACTGCGCCAACCATGCCCGCCCATAAGGGCTCTAAACTTGATAAGAATCCTGAAATCTGAGCTTAAGAACAGATAACGTTGGAAAACAAGGAACCTGAAGAAGAGGAAGAATATTTTATTTTATAATAATAGATTCTTAAATTTTATAGCTTTACCCACATTCTCCTTTCATCCTTCCCTTGTTACAGTACAACATTGTTATATCTGCGTGGTTTTGTTTCAGGTCTAACCGTCGGTATTTTGAGGCCTTTCAGATCGGGTCCATTGTCCAAGAACTGATACGCACCAGCGATCCACAAAATGCGTTTCTTCTACTCAACCTGCGTTCAGTGCTTTTAAACTTGAAACAGTCTGTCGGCAAGTAGCTGAAGAAGCGTGTGGATAATTTGCAGAAACCTTGAAAAAAGAATTTCGCGTAGTCTCAGTGTATCAGGCAACAGTATAAGTTCCTGGATTGAAATTTCACAGAATGGACATAAGCTGTGCTCTGTGATTTCTTAATTCTGAGCAAAAAAATCAAAAACATTATTTGACATACTACGTTCTTAACACTTGAGAACGTTTAGGAGATGCAATTTATCGTAGATATCTTAACTCTGCCCACAGTTTATAAATGATATATATATCTATATATATATTCAGTTTTTACCAAAGCAACCGATATCGTTTTTTGCACGCTTTTATTGGCTCCTTAGTTCACGACTATTTAGTTGATTTTAAGGCGAAATTCAAAACGGCGCCCCGTTTTTCATCAATTTTCAGACGACATGGGCGGCGGAACTGTTGGAGCCGGGGCCCCAATAATTTGGTTGGGAGGGGGGGGGCAGGCCCCCTCAATAATAATCTGGCTAAGAACAGCAACTTTTTTTAAAATAGAAATTTCAGATTTTATGTATTCAATAACAGATAAATAACTCGGAGTTCATCGAAACTGATATTTCGTTATTTGTTTATCTTTTGGGGTGGCCTGTTGTATTATACCTATTTGGAACCTGGATCGAGCTCATTTTTTGCGCATGCCCAAAGTCTCCTGGATGAAAAGGACGTTGATCTTGACTAACGTTAACGCTTCAAAAAAGATTTTTTAAAAAACTGCTCTCGTAAGTGTGAGTATAATGTTTTTAACATACTACCCATGAGAAATATCATTCTTAAACCACAGGACAACCACTTTTACAAATAAATATTTTCTACACCGTAATGAATCAATGGTGTAGAACTGCGGTGTAGAACTTATCTATTTGTAAAACTGTTTATGTAGAAACACCGACGCACTGGCATTCCATTTATGGCACAGGACAACCAGTTTAATTCTTACTGTGACGGGAAACTAGCTCCACTTTCAACTTCTTTAATTTAATTTTGTTTATTGGTTTTGTTGGCCTCTGTCCTGGCCTCGGCAAAGCCGGTGTGGCTAAACTTCGGCCAGCACAGAGGACCAA
>JANCMA020022618.1:0-17016 GCA_024336925.2 Zoanthus solanderi
ACTAGTAGGCTATCACAAATAGACCTCTAGTAGAGTAGCCAATCAGAATGCAGGATGCGTGTTAGACCGTTAGTAGGCTTGTACTAATATCCATTTATGCATGACAGGGTGTGGTTGCAATCCATTGTCTGTGACGTCAGATGTTTGTGATGACAATGGTCAATGTATCTGTAAAAATAACTACGAGGGCCATTTGTGCGGAGAATGCAAGCCAGGATATTTTGCATTTCCCTTCTGTACTCGTGAGTAGATTTCAGATTCAATTGAAGACTAAGTATGTACTGTAATACGTAACAGCGTAACCTTAAAACTGACACAATCTCCAGTTTCATTTAAACATGATATTTAGTAGAAAGTATGAGAAAGGGAAAGTTGGGAATTCGCTAGACCAAAGCCCTCCAAAAAATTTAGATTAATTTACCTTCCCAAGAGAGCGTAATGAAGGATAAACGCGTAGTCCTTTTTGATACTGTACAGTTAAACATGGCGTTCGAATGTCAATCCAGCTAATGAAGTTTTGCAGCCTTGTTTAATAAACGGAAGTTTCAAATCTTGCTGCTTGTTTATTAAATATTCCTCTGTGAGTGTGAAAGTGGATTTTGTGAAATATTTTTTGCGTTAACTACAATTAGGAGCAATGAAGAAACGTAATTTTGTCCAGAAACAAAATAGCACAGAAACCATTTTACAGATAATTTATGATTGGCTACTTTTACAATCATGCGCAGTGTGTAATCTCCACTGTTTTGGCGGGACACAGGTCTTAAAAATCTCACGGAATCTTATGACCCTGACAAAACAATGGGAAATAAACACTGCGCACGATGATAAAAAGACCTTGAAAAAAAAGTTTTATCCTGATAAACGTAATATTTGTGAGACCTGTGACCCTCCACACTGCGCATGATCGTGAAAGTAGCTTATTGTCATGCATTTGACTTAGCTGTTAAAGGTTTTGTAATTCTTTTAAAGAACTATAGAGAACCTTTGCTAATGAGAGAAACAGCCTAAGAATCATTCGCTAACAATTATAATTTACGCAAAACAACACCAATCACCTTGATGCAAACAACGACAATGCTAGTGATAGTGATAATAGTTACGATAAGGAGAATGGGAATGAAAACGACGATGTTTACGAAGACAGTGGCGATAACAAACCAAAGCCACCCAATGGTGAACTCGTGGATTGTGCCGTGGCTACTTCGTGCCTCTAGTTGTAATAGTAATAAAATGGAATTATTTACCACTTATTCGTAGTCACTAGTTGCTGCTGACCGATTAGTTTGCGGCTCAAGAGTTTACAATGATATCTAGTGAGCGAGTGACACTTCCGGTTCCATCACAAAAACTCGTGGATTTTCAATGCACGAGTTAAAAAGGCTGTTTCTTTAATCACGCACTCTTGCATAGTTTGAAAATCTTGTGTAAGAAGTTCAGAGTGGTGGTATTAAGGTGTAGGCTACCAATGAAGCTACACTGCGGTCAAATTACGATTTGAAAGTGGAATCTCAACTATTGGGAAATTGATGATCACAGGTTTGAATCATTTTTAAAACTCTTGAAAAAATGTTCTCATTCTTAAAAGAAACCTGAACTCCAGAATTGTTTTTGATATGTTGAGGTGCACATATTTGGGATTCCAAAAGGTGTAGATTTCAGGGCGTTACGCTGATACGTATTTTGAAAAAGTTATTTCAAAAAGTCCAGTAAAACCTTCAGTAAAGCATCATATTGCAATTCTATCGCGGGCTCAGAACAGTTACCTCTTTCTTCACATTGCCAAAACGAAATTTCGCACTGTGTCTTTTCGATGGCATTTTTAGCGAAATTATCAAGTGGAGATATTATATAGTATCATTTGTATAAAGCTGTATCTGTTTAAAAATCACTTTTACAAAATTGTAACGTCAGGCGGTTATAACTTTGTTAGATCGCAGGCTCAAGTATGACATCTCTCTTAAACAAAATCTAGCGTATTTATTTATTTCTAAGAACACGGATCGAAGAATTGCTGTAAAAATAGATTTCTAAAATTTCAAACAGATCTAGTTTAACATAAAAAAAATTTGGAGTTCAGTTCTAATAAACTCTGCAACTACGCATGCGCAGCGTAGGCACCAAACAAGTGGCAGCAGTGGACAGCTATTTCGCTCTTTTTAGAGCTCGCCAGCACTGCATAGCCAGGCACTGATAAAGACACAAGGTCTTGTCCATCAGTGCCCGTTACTCCCAAGGTGGACCTACCAATGTAGGTCTCTTTAAACCTCAGTCACCACATGTCAAGTGTGGGACCTTTGGCTGGGATGTAAGCAAGACGTAGTTGCGTGAAGAGAATACCCTTCCAGCACACTGTTGAGAGGAAATGGTTTTAGTGCCCAGTCCAGGTCATCGACAGATACCCATGGGCCCATTTCCCCCTTCATCCAAGTGTGCATCTTGCCTTATGTCAAGAGAAGGTTCTGGAGTTCAGTCCTGTTCCCTTTAATAACAGAAACTGCCTACATAACCTCTACAATAGTTTTATAACGCCATTATTCAAGTTAATGGTGGCATATACCAGGTGGTAAACCATTTAATTTCCAATGTAGACTGCCGAGCAAAAAAAAAATGCATACGTTGAAATATCTTTCATAAAAGGCGGCAAGGGTAACATTCAGACCTATTATATTAATGGCAGCCATTTTGATGTTATTTTTCTGCATTCAAATTAGCCCCACTCGCCGAATTTGAGGTTACATATTCTTTTGATTTTTATATTTCAAGAACGAGGCAAGTGGGCTAATTTGCAGACAAAAGAAAACTAAAATTGCCGCCGTTTGCGAAATAGTTTTATGGTCACTTTCTAGAGAACCTTTTGTTGCTGCGTATCACACTATTGGAGTATCACGCAGCCAGTATAAATAAGGTGACACTGAGCCTTCAAACTAAAATAAAAGTAAAGAAAAACTTGATCTTGAATCATCTGTGCTAAAATGATTGTGCCTACCTGAGGAACTAAATTGACTTCAAGCCATCTTTCACAGAGTTCCATTATCGAGTTTTGTCGATACTAAAAATTAAAACAATTTTCTGTCAGATAATGCATGGTTCTTCGTTTTACCTCTGGAGTTAACATACTCCAACATATAGATATCAAAAGGTTCTGCAATAGAAACTACTGACTTGAGTAGCAAATTTTTTTTGAAAACATAAAGCAAAAACATTCTTTTCTATAAAACAACATTCAAATGCGTGAAAATATCGAGCAAACACGTATACTTCTTGGAGACAACATTCTAATATGTGCAATTCATGGAAACATCAAAAAACAAGTGCATTTTCTGGAAACATTAAAATAAGAGCAGTACTTTCTTCAAATAAGTATATAAAATTCTCAATAACCATTTAAAGACATTCGATTATTCAAATACTTAATTTCGTGGAGAACGAACGCGTACATTCTCCAAAAACCCTTCATACAGGTCAGGTTGTAGCTCTAAACAGGGTTCACGCCTCCCACCACCGTGACCCACGTTCGATTCCGGCCCGGGCCATATGTGGGGTGAGTTATTGGTCGACCTCAATCTAATTCCAAGGGTTTTTCTCCAGGCACTCCGGTTCTCTTATCTGCACAAAATAACCCTCAGCTAGTACCAACTGGCTGAGGTGTACTGCTCCAAGGTCATGCATGGATTGTATAACGGCTGCCAAGAGCGACTTTATACGCTTTCAGGTCGACCTCGTAGAACCGAGAATGCAATAAGGGCGACTAGCACACAGCTGTTAATGGTTGATACATATACTGGTAGAACAGTGGATAGGAGAAACATACCTTTTTTGCGGCAGCATGATAGGCACAGACGGACCAGGCTGCTACGGATCCAAGCATCATGTTGATACAACTGCACAAAACATAAAAATAACATAGGTTTGACTTCCTATTGCAAGAAGATGCTTTTGATATAAAAAGCGTCAAAAATGAAAGATTTGTCTTACGTTGTTCATACAAGAGCTGTAAAACAACCAAATACCCAATCTACTACCATTAAAATTACAACAAAATGAGCAAATTGTTGATATTTACACCATGTTTTGGAGTCATCTCGACTCCATTACCAAGCAAATAAAATATATCTTGAGCTTTTTTTTTTCAATTTCGATATACATTTGCTTCCCTACCATGACCAAACATTTCTTAAACTTATAAAATCCCCGCCCCTTGTACGCACTCTCCTCCCACGTGGGATCAACATTGATAGTGCAAATATAAGAAGAATTAACGTGCACTTGATGTTTCGAGCGTTAGGCCTTCTTCAGGGCAACTCCACTTGCTTTGATGATAGTTTACCATTGATATTTTACTTTTTGTCTACTAACAGCTTCTTAAGGGAAAGCTTTCCCAATGTTTATTTCGAATCATTTCTTATTCCCAAGGACTGATTTTTACCTCTTTGATTCAAACTCTAAGGACAAAGCTGAGCTACAAATATCAGAAGGTGTCAGGTGGCAATGAAGTTTTACTCCTATTCACAATGTGGATTGCTCAATCTGCCAGTCACATGAAACACCATCTCATTGCTTAGCCTATTTTCTACTGAATGAACTAACGAGATCCACCTTCACAAGGGTCACATCACCTTCATCGATCCTCAAAAAAAATATTCTCAAATCTCAAAAACAAAACCACTGACAGTCACTGACAATATAGTGTATATATTCAATATATTTATTTTGAGCCCCGGCAATTTTGGGTTATTTTCTCTTTTCCCGGAGACTTCAAATTAACGGGGTTCAACTATTTATCTAAAACCCTTAAATATCGACCTTGTGTATCAAGAAATTGGGCAGGCGTGGTTGATGCAATTGTAAGATCATTGCTTTCCGACCACAAGGTCCAGGGCAGTTCCATCTCTGCCGAGATTTGAATATTTGTGTGACCTTCTTTTCTGCCTAAACTAACTCAGCTTTCCATCCTTCCAGGGTAGGTAAATGAGTACCAGCGTCTGCTGGGAGCTAACCTGCGATGGATTATTGTCCCGTCCAGGGGGAGTCAAACACTCTCATGCGCTTAACACTACATAAAGCGGAGATAAGCGCCGGCTCTATGAGTCACTTGGCTCGTATAGGATTTAGTCTATATTAGGTAATTAGGTAAGGAGATCCTCGTTAGGGACTCTAGTAAACCATCTTGTATTGTACCTATATTCCCTTTTTACTCCATTATTACTTCATCAAAAAATACATAAATACTCAATTCTCGACTTCCCCAACAAAAGTATTTTAAAGATTCAAAAGTAAATAGAAGTATTTTAATTTTTCTTCTTCTTTCAAAGAGTCCCAGAAGTTAAACCAAATCGCCTTACTCCCAGGAACTGTATTACTATATAAGTTGCACGAGTCCTGAACGTTACTCTTGAAAAGACACGAATGATTTTACAACTTACTCCACTTACACTTTCTCGAGTGCTACAAAGCCAAGAAAATTCGAAGCAGCAAGGACTCCAACTACATCTGCCTCTTCCACTGTAATATCACATTCACTTTCATACAACATACTCAGAGCATAGGCAAAGGCTGAAATGTAGATAAAACCAATTTTTATTTAGGAATGATCACAAAAATACAAGAAACGAACACCGTGAAGTAGGAGTGTAAAGCTGATGAGGTGTTGATGGCAGGATAAAAACTACCTTATTTGAAACCAATAGCTTTAATATGTTCTGCTAGATAGATAGAAAGATCTTTTTTTTTCCATCGAATAAAATCATTGCACTCTATAGGTGAAGTGCTAATTATTACAATATGCTTAGTTTTATAAATAACACTAAATGTTTGACGATTGAAACTTTTTGCGATAAGGCTAGATATTCTGAGAAAAGCATACGTATGGAAATTAGGGCTAAGACAATAAAAAAGGAATATAATTATATAATTGTTTGAAATAAAACAAAATATAGCTTATTGTATTCTTCTCTGAAAATAGTGAATATTGAACAACAATTTTATCTTTCCAAATATTAATAAAAGTAGAAAATTTATATGTTAAATAATGTACAGTACTGTATCGATTGTAAATGAAGATTAGTCTCTATATTTTCACGTGGTAGTGGCTATCTCGAAAGTCTTGTACTACTATGGCCACTACGCACTTTACCTTGTATCTTTTGTTAGTTATTGTTGTTATTTTAAGTCTTTATTTTTAAAAATTCTTTATGTAATTATAAACCTAATATGTGCGAATAAAATATACTATACTACACTACTGTAAGATGAAAAGTGCTCTAAAAACGGTTTATCCGAGTGACGAGTTTAACGAGCGGTGCGCTTCGGTGGCAGCGGATGGTATAATTTTAAGTGGTGTCCAACGTGATAGATCTTAATTAATTGTAAAATTAATTACTAAACTAAAGCAACAATAACTAAAAATGTATATTTAATTAAATTGATGCCAGTCCCAAATGCAATTCATTCTCAGCTTTTGATGAAGAAATAAAAACGTAGAGCCGGGGTAACGATTGCCAGCCACCGACAAGTTAAATTAAAAACTTAGATTAGCAGAAATATTGTACAGAGCAAAGCTTGAAAACAGAACACTTTTAATAACCTTGTTTTGTTACAAGTGGATCTTTTATCCTTAATTTGAATTTCAGGATTCTTGGATATAGCGGAAGATTAGAAGCATGAGGTAAATTTTCAGTAGTTCCACTCGCCCTCTTGGTGACACTAATTGCTGCGGTTTTCAAAGCATTCAAATCCATTGGCCCAGCTCCTGTGTGCAATAAAAATATGTTGCTGCTTTTGTCTTTACTGAATAAGTCACAACTATGAAAAATGAGTGAGTGGATAATCATTCTCACTCTGATTATAGGAGAGTCAGTGAATCATTCATTACTCCGACACATATTGTTAGTTAATGATTGAGTAATATCAGTGAAAGAGATCATTGATTTATAGAATCATTATTCATTAACAATATCCACAATATCTAACGATTTCCGTTATGTTCGTTATATTTGCTAGCGTTCAGTTATTGTCCTAACTTAATTGCAGGCCTCAGCTCCTAAATTGTTCCACAGTTGAGTATAGATAGCACAAACGGAGTGCTAGTAGCTAACTTGAAGCCACGATAATGCATGGGCACTATGGGAACGCTACAACGTGGCCACAGTGCCAAACTAGAATTGTGCCTTTGTGGCTTCAAGTTACCTACTGACACTCACTTTGTGGTATCTTTACTTGGCACTTGTCTTTATAGCCACATATGCATTGCGCTTTCATTACATCTTATGTTCTACATTTGGTTGAGGATCTATTGGAGCCTAATCTAACAGTGAGATTGCACATTATTTAGGTATCATGCTGATTGGCAGGAGCTGATTTGGATTATCCGTTTTAGCCAAATATATATCGAATCTCAGAAAAATGACTTTAAAACTAAATATGTTTTGGCAAGACGCTTGCCATCATCGATAGCGTACAACAAAGCTAGCTAGAAGTGCTCTATATAATACAGTTAAAATTCTTATAAGTATACGGTCCTATTAAAGAACTTACAAAAATAATATTAAATTAACATGGTTGACTTGTTGATTTAAGATTGGCTTGCCCAAAGGATATTCAAACCCTCTTTGATTTCAAGGTGGAATGAAGTTTCCACATAATCAATAATTTTGAAGCAGTTTAATCACAACATGCTTTTGCATCTATGGTTGGAATTTAGCTGCTCAAAAATGTGTGAGCCCTTGTCAGTTGTTAAGTGTTCCCGTGCACATAAGGAAAAACGTCAGTTGGTTTCACCGATGTAACCGACATTATAGCCAGTACAAATAAACTTATAAACAACACGCTACAAAAGACCGTTTGGGAAAGGGTCGTTCGCCAGCTTGTTTGTTTTGAAAGTCAGCCATGCTAATTTAAAAGTATTTTTGTAAGTTCTTCTACAGCACCATGTAATTAGCATTTTTGGTTTGTTATCATTATCATATAACGCTTCCAACAAGCTTTGTTGTACCAAATTGATGATGGCAAGAGACTTGCCGAGACATGTTTAGTTACAAAGTTTTAATCATTTTTCTGAGATTCACTGTTAATCTGCTAATATGTAGACCTTCTAGAAACATATAGCAAATGTCTGTACACATTCCGTTTGCTGAGTAATGAGTGATTATGTCGTGCAATACAGTTTATAACAGAGTGAATAAGACTTCCCTCTATTGTAGATTGACTGAGTGATTCACTTATCTTGAATGTGTCATCCTTCTGATATTGAATATAAGAATGGAAGTATCACTGTAGTAAGAAACAGTCCTTTTTTAACTCACGGATACTCCGTGATTGTAGGATTAGCAGTGAGTTAGCGGTGACTCTCTCGTTTGCATAAAATTTGGTGTTGCCTACTTTACCAAGCTCAAACGATTACAGCCAGTTCTAAGCATTTTCCTAGCGAATCTTCGTGCCATAATGAAAATCCAGCAGTAGCCAGGTTAACAGTTCTAACATGTTACGGGCTTGCTGACGGAGGAGAGTGTATAGCCTGCTTATAGTTGAATGAATATTAAAAATATTTTTTGTTTAGTTTATTATAACTGTTGTTATTAATATTAATAATCAGGCAAAGGTTGGTTTTGTTTTAGTGTCTCGATCCATTATTTACCAATTTAGGGAAAACAGCTGTTCTCCTTTCGTTTTGCCGTTTAAGCAATTTGACTTGGATTCTTTGATATTTTTATAAAAATTGGTTTAATTTTTTCCTATTATTGATAATTATATTATTTTTTCGAAAATAAAACAAACTTAGAAAAGTATAGAGAGAAAACTAGGATGACACTCTCACTCTTGAACGAGTTGCCGATAGAGGATGCTAGTTTTCCTCTGACTTGTACTTTTACTTGTTCGTAGTATCCATGAGCCGTCTCATTGAGACCAACGTTTACAATGGCATGTCAAAGTGTTAATCAATAATAGAAAAGATCACCCTCTGGACTTTAATTAGCCGTGATTCTAAACTCAAACTAACACTAGCAAAAGTAAGCAGCAGGTACATTAAAAAACATCTTACCAGCCAATCTATGAGTAGCTTCATTCTCCTCTTCTTCATCAATATCATTTAATCCTTCTTTTTCCGCCTTCTTTATAAGACTACTGAGAAGAAGTGACTTCTGAAGGTAAGGTTTGTGTATTTCCCATATATGGTCCAAAGCGTGTATTACTACATCTAAAAAGTAAGCAATCCCATGTACTGTAACCAATTGTCACCTTTGAAAAAAAAACATTCATCATAACAAAAATATCTTTGCCCGAGAATACATTCAATTCTTTTCACTGCAAAAACTACTTTTAGATTTAAACCTTTTTTAAAAAATCAAAACTGGGAGGCCCAAAGTGGGGTCTGTACTGTAAGTCAAGGACCTTGAACGTTAACCAATTAGAGCGCGCGAAATCGGTCGGCATCATAATCAACTTACCTAAAACCTTGAACTGACCAATCAGATTGAGCAAATCGCTCAGCATGAAAAAGCACTATTTATCAACTTACCAGAAACCTTGAACTAACAAATCAGATCGAGAAAAATTGCTTGGTTCTTAACAGCACTACATTCCAACTTAACTGAAAGCTTGAACTGACCAATCAGATGGAGCTAAATCACTCAGCGTCACAATAGCACTGACCAATAAGAGCAAGGAAAATCGCCCGGAATCTTGAAACGACTACAGTTTCTACAATAGAAAGTACTGAATTACCAGAAACTGAATTTCGCTGTTTTTCGCTGTGTTTTAGACCGTAAATGAATAAAATTGTTGTGTTGACGACAGCGTTTATATTCATCCAGAAGCTACACAAGTACCTTCTCCTAAGTCATCACACCAAGACTTCATAATGGCGTTAATGCTCGTTCAAAAAACGATAACAGTCCCAAAGCTGTCTTACTTGCACGTTTCAAGACTCAAAAAACATATCAGGAACCGCGAAAAACTGTTTAGTTCTCGAAATTTATTATTACTAAAGGGTTCTACTTTTCATGGATCATGCAATGATTTTACCTGGTGCCTTGAAACGGTTCACAGTTTGTGATTTGTATAATAACATCTCCATTGGAGTAGGCGATCTCATGTTAGCTGGAATTATGTTCCTTTGATAATTTATCTGCATAAGCTGGCCTGGAGTCGGACTATCAACCAATTCCCCTTTGAATGAAGTCCTAGAAATTTAAAGATAATCACATTTTATGAATATACTGCAGCTTAACTATTGTTATAACCAACTAAAAAAATAGTGGCGCCCAACATCTTGCAACTAAAACAAACTACTTTTCGTTCTTAGCCAGTGAAACAGTCATTTTGTTTATAAAGTATAAGTTCAGGAACATAGCTTCTGAAAACTTTTCAATGGCAGCATATCTCACCTGACTCACTAAAAATTAATTCTTTCAGAACCAAAAATAACTTAAACAGTCGTTGTTCTCTTTTCTAAGAACTTTTTATCGCCTTGTTTGAATGAGCTTCAGTTTCTAGCTTAAGCTAAGTTCCTATAAAAGTTTCTTGACCCATGGACCTGACACCCATCTCCCACATAATGACCCATGGATCTGACACTTGTCTGATTTCTGTAGCGATAAGCGTGTAAGAGTCTTCGATTTCATCTAGAGATCCATGGATCTAGCTTTCGTCTCTGATTTTTGTTGTACATGAAATAAAACTATGCAAGTAAGAGATCTGACTTCCCCTAGTGATCCATGGATCTGTCGCTTGTCCATGATTTCTGTTGTGTTAAGCGTGTAAGAGTATTGGACTCCTCATATTGACTCATGGATTTGGCGCTTGTCCATGATTTCTGTAGTGTTAAACGTGTAAGAGTATTGGACTCCTCATATTGACTCATGGATTTGGCGCTTGTCCATGATTTCTGTAGTGTTAAGCGTGTAAGAGTATTGGACTCCTCATATTGACTCATGGATTTGGCGCTTGTTATAAAAAGTCTTTGTAGATAGTGATAAGTAGTTTTGAACTCCCTCCAAAGACCAATGGAGATACGATGGCCCATGTCTCTAATTTCTGTTGTTATGCGTGTAAGAGTCTTTCAATTCCCTTAATGACTAATCGATCTGGCGCTTCACTTTAAATGACATGAAACTAATCCATCCCGGTTTTCTCCCACCAGAAGCTGGTATTCCTTTTATTAAGCTTGTAACAATGAAAAGCTGAGTCAGCTTTAGTGGCAAACAAGGCCAAAAAATGTTCAAATTTCTGCAAAGAATGTAGTTTTCAACAAGGACCACAAGGGTATCACCAAACATAATACTAGAAAGAGTGCACCATTTAGTTATGGACGTTGAGAATGCTGCTTCCGTTTGAAAGGACAAAAAAATTAATCATTTATCATTAGTTTAAAGTTAACACTGAAGAAGGTCCTCTCGATCACCATCCCTTATAACGCCATACGAGTCCTTTGCTTTAACTACTTACTAAATAAAAAACTAAAAACAAATCAAAAACAAATTCATTGAACGGGGCCAAGTCACGACAATTTTGTTGTTTTGGGTCAATTTTTAGCTAAATTAGTTACTTAGTGGTTTTAGTTATGCACAAAATGCTCCTGATAAGCTGTGCGGTGAATATCTTACTAAACGTTTTTAAAAAAATAGCAACCCATATTATGTTTTTTGGCTTTTTTTGTTGATAGCATCAAAACAAGAAAAATTTGCCTTAATTTTTCATGTTTCTGATCCATTTCCATCCTTGCCATCCGTACCAACAAATGACAGGAAACAGAATAAATGTCATAATAAGTCTTAAATAACAAACCTGGACCATTATTTTCGAAATTCAGTTGAGGGCAAGACATATTTGGGATTTTAAATAACGTTATAAAAATAACATGACATAGATCCTTTAACTATATAGATCTATACCTGTCTGGGGTTTTAGTTTTCAAGTGCATATATGATTGCTGTGTCTGGATCGATCGACGTGAGGTATTGAAACCTGGAGCTGAAGCTGCTGGCTGTGATTTTAAAAATTGTGGTGACAGAAGGGATCTCAAAGTACCAGCTCCTGGACAATTCCTAGCAAAGCTGCTGTTAACTTCTGGATGATTACAAGTTGTCTTTGGACTATCGGCTGCATTCAATAGGAGTACAATGCAAACAATTTTAAAAGTTACAGATCTAATTACTTTCACTCTGTAATTAAACAAAAAAATAGTTTAAATTAATCCATTTTAACAAAACTCAGGTACATAACACACTTCTGCATAGTAAAAAATCAACAAAGATATGTTAATTTGCTGTTACACAAATTATGTACCGATGTTATTACTAGATATGTATGGAAATCAAAGAAGCTGCACGACACTGAGAGAATTAAAACCGAACGGTAAACATTAAAATGAACTTGAAAGGAAAGAATAAAAATCTTAGTTTAAAATAGATTAAATTCGAGTGTGTCACGATCGAGAACAATTTTTCACGTCAGACGATATTGAAGATTGCCGTGATAATTAAGAGACTTGCGAAATATGTTATCACGCAAGTTCATGCATGTAGAGTAGAAAAAAACAAGATGAGAATGATCGAGGCAACGATTATGTTTCGTAGGGCCTCCCTTTACTTTTTTGACATTTCCAGCTATTCTATATCTTTTTGACAACCCTGAATAAGCCTGATGTGTATATTTGGCGCCAAATGGAGCATGGGGTGGGGTGGGGGTAGGTATTCACATTAGTTGCCTGATTTGTCTGAACACGTCACCTCTAATCTCTAATTGTACATTAACTGTTCCAGGCTGCACGAGTAGGAATAGTGTTTCAGAGGAATGGGCCGGGAGTATTCCAATCATCAGCAATTGCTCATCCCTATCAGTCACCCTCTGGTTTGATTTTCAAATAATCAAAAGACCAGTTAGCCATCAAGATCATCAGATCTTTAGCCAGTTAAGTTTAGTTTAAAGCAACATATTAGGAAATAAGAAATCTCAAAGTTAGGAAATAAGAAATGCTATTTCAGGATCCCCCTAATAAGTAGTGTGACCCCATTGCTGTTGCCTCCTCCTCATACTGCAATTGACTTCTCCTTGCTTATGAACAGCTATGTGTTTAGTACTGTTTTTGCTTTCACAGTGGAGTAAAGTCTTGAGCTTTAGATGCATGCTGGCTGAGTGTTTGATATTTGATTTAAATTTACAATGTTTGTGTAAAAATTGGTGACTCAAATTATTTCATTTATAAATCAAACAGAGTTTTTCAAAAAATACAACGAAAATTTCTTAAGTTAGATTACTAATGAATAGGTCAGAAGAAGATATGTGGAGAACATTGAACATAGATTAAGGAAAACAAGGTTGACGTGGTTTGTTCATGTAAAACCCAGGGATGAGAATAGCATACTTACAGAACACTTACAGGAGAACAATATATGGAGCTGAAGGTGGAAGGTAGAAGGCCAGTAGGTAGGTCTGAATTAGAAGACCTGGAGTGATAGTGAAGACATGAGGAAGTGAAACATCACAGAAAATATGGCAGAAGATAGAAAACAGTGGAGACAACTCATATTACATCCAACCCCAGGAGTGGGAAACTAGAGATATTTTAATGATGATGATGATGGTGATGAAAATTACTTAATTTTTGATAATTTATCAATCTAATCAGTTTTAATTCAATAATCTATATAATTTTATATTAATACCATTAAAGCAAAATTCACCTGTTCTTAAGGCTATGTATGTATCATTATAACTGCTACTTGCTGCTTTAATAGCCTGTGCTGAACCAAGGAGATCACTTCCCAACTGGTGTGGAATTCTCCATCGGTTTGTGCTGCCAACCTGGACTCGTTTCTGACAGTGCTGAAGCTGGGGTGGCTGAAATAAAATGGTGGCTGGATTTTGTACAGCTTGAAAAGGTTGTTTTATATCTTAAAAAGTAATGTAGCTACCTATTGAGATTTCACTTGCCTAAAATATACTAATTGAACTAAAATAAATAGAAGTAAAATACTTTCTCTCAACAATATTAATTTGCCAACAGTCTGAGCAGTGATTAACTACCAGTAACTTTAGGGCATTGCCATTTTCAGCTGAAACTTAACTGACTTTGTATATAGAATGACAGAAAACATTAGAGACCATGTGTGATCAACCCCAAGGTATTCAAGGAATTTCTGGCTGGGGATGTGCAGCTATGACCCTTTTTGAACCTCTATGACCTATAGAGCTATACCAGATATAGTTCAGCTGAATTTTACCACCCTATCCTCCCCAATACCCACTACCTAGAGTAGGTGTTTTCCAGAAACTACACTCAGGTCACTACCTAGCACAGAAAAAATCTTTATTTATAACCAACTGCTCAGTTTTAGGAATAATAATAAAACTCTTATGCTAGACCAAAACACTCTCAGCCCAGTTTTTCAAAAAAGCTGATTAGCGCTAATCCAGAGTTAAAATTTTAATCCATGGTTTTGTTTCCAACCTTACAAAAATGGATTGTTCTGTAAATTTAGGATTAATAAGTTTTTCACCAAGGAAAATATGAACAGTATTTTATAGGAACTGCAATCTTTTTCTTGGAGAAACAACTTCAGCTGCAATTTTTGCTTAAACCAGAGTTAAGCTTAACCCACCTTTAAACAACCCAGCCCTGCTTTATATATCCTATCTAAAGTAAACTGGGTGAAAACCATACCCTTCACAGTGACACATACCTATCTAACCTATATATGGCAGTACCCCCAGGAGATTAACTAACTTGGTGAGCAATTTCCATGTTTTTAAACTAAGAATCCACAAAAATTCAGAAAACCAAATACCAAAAGTTTGAACATTTGAAAATTTTAACATTTTTTTTTCAATAGTTCACAGATTAAAGAAAGCTAATGAAATACAAGTAACAAAATAAACAGATGGAGCTAAAAAAAATTCAGGTATTTATAATAAACAATCATTTAGATATAATGTATGCAATATTAGGAATAAATCATGTTTGTGACATAGATTATAAAATTTTTATAAGGACTTTTTAAAGGCAAATGTGGCAAAATTATTAGGGGGACCTGAAGTGTCCCCCCAGCCCCCTAGCTCGGCAGTCCCTATTAAATGGTTAGGCCATCACATCTTCTCAAATAAGGACATTAAACTGTAGGCGCTTGGAGACATATTTGTGTTTATGTGTGTGTGTGTTTGTCATGTGAAAGGTCTCCATCCACCTTAGAGTGATAAAGATGGTGTCCCCAGTTAGTAGGTAATTGAATAGCTAGAAAACTTGACACCTAAATAAAGTCATTATTATTATTATTATTATTATTATTATTATTATTATTATTATTATCATTATTATCATTATTAGTTTGTGCAGTTTAGCATTTAGCAAGTACATACTGTAAGGAGGAACAAAAGAGTGCCAAATGTTACTTGTTACTTAGTTTTTCCAAGCTGTAAACTTTACATAGCCATGAATTACTGTATTGAACTATTTTAAACTTTTCAGAGACTTTTTTTGTATCAAAACTTGAGCTGAACAAAAAATTGTGGCAGTTTTAGTACTACACAAAGTTTATATTGCATAACATATGTTGTAAATTAATGTTGCAAAAATACAGTTGGACCATGCAATTTCAATTAACTTCTATACACAGTTTTATATAACAATTATACGTATATGCATAACATGGTTCTGTATTTTTAAACTCAGAATTTGCTCTTATTCACTAACATTAGAATCAATAAAATTAAACAACTGCCTTTGTGATAACACTGCGAAGTTCGTGAATTAATGAGAACGCAAAAAGTTATATTGCATTTCTTCGAATGCATGACAAAAATTTATCTCATTTTTGTTAAAATTAATTTAGTTGAAGCGTTAGTTTATTATAAAAAAAGATAATGTATTAGGGTAGGTTTATTAAAGGTAATTGTGTACTCCATAAATTAGGTATTGTAAACCAATTAATTTCGCAAAAAAACTTTAAAGTATTTGGCACATACCTTTGGAGGTTCGCGAGCATCTGCAACAACGTCAGAAAGTGCAGAAATGGGAGCACTCACTAAAAATCTTTCAAAAAAGATTGCGACTTAATTAAATTTCAAGCAAAATGTTACTTAACATTCCAGAACACAACGCGCGCGCTAAAAGAGACATAAAACTTCCGTAACTAAAGTCTGCTTTCTCTTTACCTGGAGTAGGATGGTTTAGAATTTTTTCGCGGGGGTAAGGATGGTAAATAAGGTCTAGGAAGAGGTGATGGAGTCCCGTTAATCACATTGTTATAACCGTGGAACAATTCCCCGGCCGCCATGATAAATAGTTCCTTCTTGTTGCATGTTGTCATGTCAACGGAAGAAAATCTGAGATTTGTTCCAGTCTTCCAACCGAATCCTCGTCACCACGGATAAATGGCCAAGCGAAGAGTGTGTATTATACGCTCGCAATTTCTATTGATTGGCGATACAAGTTGAGCGCGAGTATTCTAATTGTTTTAGTAGAAATTTCTGAAGAAGAAACAAAAGAATAACGATTTAATTTTACAAAAATATTTATAATAAGAATGTAAAAGCACCAAAGGCAAAGATAGCATACACTTCAAATATACGAATATCATTTTTGGAATGGAATAAAATATTTATGTTTTGGAACAGCCAGGTTTCGTCTGTTTCTATCGTCGATTGAAACTGTCAAATTTATATTTTAAATTCAGTTTTTCTTGCCTTTGAAATTTTAATATCATATATTTTTGCTATTTTAGTTTTCTCTGGGATTGCTTTCTGAATATGAGCGTTCGGTTGTTCTTCCGAAACATTCGAAAACGGGTACTCACTATCTGACCTGATAGATAGTGAGAATGGTACCCAATCAGACTGCAGTATTTGCTATAGATAATGACTACAAAAAATTAATTATGGTAATGATGACTCCTCAGAAAAATATAAATATAAACGCAACTGAGACAACCATGACTGATGTTGCCCTGGTAAAGACCATTTCAGTATGGTCGAATGTAGGTGTAATCGAGTTAATGGTTGTCTCAGTTGTGTTTATATATA